>LPNX010838703.1:10000-53766 GCA_001517045.1 Pseudotsuga menziesii | reverse complement strand
GTGAAGATATCTGCTACTTGTTCTGAAGATGAACAAAAGAGTAGGTGAATGGTGCCATCATGCACAAGCTGTCTGATGTAGTGCATATGGATCTCAATGTGTTTGCTTCTCTGCTTCTGAACTGGATCATTGCAGATTTGAATGGTACTCTGATTATCACAATAGATAGTAGTTGAGTATTCTAATTCAAAGCCACACTCTCCAAGTAACCCCTGCAACCATAAACATTGAGTTGCTGCATTTACAACTCTTTTGTACTCTGCTTCTGTAGATGAGAGTGCAATGGCACTCTGTTTCTTGCTTGACCAGCTGATTGGCCCTTCTACAATCATGAACACATATCCTGATCTTAACTTTTGATCTGTGCTATCACCTTCCCAATCACTGTCAGTAAGCCCAATCAAATCAAGATCAGATTTAGCTTTGTAGAATATCCCATGAGTCCTTGTTCCCTGAACAAAGTTAAGGATCCTTTTGGTTTCTCTCCAATGGATTTCATGAGGCTGATCCATGTATCTTGAAGCCACACTTACTGCATAAGAAAAATCAGGTCTAGTATGTGTAAGATACAACAAACAACCAATCAATTGCTTATACAGTGTATTGTTTACCATAGGTGAAGAATCAACTTCTTCAAGCTTAACTCCTAAAAGGAAAGGAGTCTTGCTTGGCTTGCAATCCTTCATATTGAGTTTGTTCAGCAAATCCAAGGCATACTTGTACTGATGTAATTTTATTCCTTCTTTGGTTTGAGCAATCTCAAGCCCCAAGAATTGGCTCAATAAGCCCAAATCAGTCATTGAGAAGGAATGGTTCATTGCATCCTACAAGGAGGCAATTTCATCCTTTGAGCTTCCTGTAATGAGAAGGTAATCAACATACAAAACAATGATCATTAATGAACCATGAATCAGCTTCAAATAGACATTTGGATCTGATTTTCATTGAATAAAATTCAGTGATAGCAGAAATCTATCAAACTTGGCATACCAAGCCCTGGGGGCTTGCTTAAGCCCATACAATGACTTCTTTAGCCTGCACACAAGAGATGGGTTAGTAGAAAATCCTTGAGGCTGCTGCATGTATATCTCTTCAGTGAGATATCCATTCAGGAACACACTTCACATCCATGTGGTGTACCTCCCACTGCTTTGAAGCTGCAATGGCTAAGGCTAGCCTGATGGAGTCCATCTTTGCCACCGGTGCAAAGGTCTCATTGTAGTCTATGCCATGTACCTATGAGTAGCCCTTGGATACCAATCTGGCCTTGTACTTTAGAGGTGAACCATCAGCAGCAAATTTAGTTTTGTACACCCACTTACACTGAACTAGCTTCCTCCTTGGGGGAAGATCAATCAACTCCCAAGTGTTGCTCTTCTGGAGTGAGCTAAACTCTTCTTTCATGGATGCTTGCCATCTTGGATCATTTGCTGCATCTTCATATGTCTATGGGTCTAATTCAACCATGAGATAGCATTTCTCTGCAAACATAGGATCTTTCATGCACATAGCACTCTCAAACTGAGATCTACTCCTCCTAGGATCATTAGGATTTCCATCTAGTTCTCCAGCTGCATGAATGGTATTGGTTTCCCATTTTGGTCTTGTAGGACTATTAGGATCTGCAATTAAATCATCATTATTAGACATATCAGAATCAACATGTTCAACTATCTCTTCACTTACATTCAGAGGTTCTGGTGGTGAAGAGGATTCTCCAACTTCCACTGCTGCTAGGGGCTCTTCTTGAAACTGAACACACCTTTCAATGAAGGCTTTGTTTATGCTCAAATTGATCAGCTTGTACCCTTTTGAATCTTCAGATTACCCAACAAATAGACACTCTTGGCTTTGGAGCTGCAAAGCCTTCCTCTTTTCTATTGGAATTCTAGCCCACACCCTTGAGCCAAAAATACTGAAATGAGTCACATCTGGCTTGTGCCCACTCCATGCTTCGAAAGGAGTCATACCATCAAGCTGTTTATGAGGCACCCTATTTTGGATATAGGCTGCACATTTTATAGCTTCGGCCCAAAAATTTTGTGGCAAAGTATTAGCCTCCATCATGCAGGTTGCCATCTCTTTCAGTGATCTGTTCTTCCTCTCAGCAACACCATTCTGCTGTGGTGTGTAAGGAATAGAATGCTGCATCTGAATACCTGGATCTACACAATATTTAATGAACTTAGACTTTACATACTCACCACCATTGTCAGATCTGAGGACCTTGAGTTTCCTCCCAGACTGGTTTTCAACAAAAGCCTTAAAGACTTTGAAGAGGCCAAAAACTTCAGACTTGTGTTTCAGGAAGTAAACCCAGCAATACCTGGAAAAGTCATCTATGAATGTCAATGCATATTTGGCCTGACTCATTGACATATGAGTTAATGGGCCAGCAACATCACTATGGATCAACTCAAGAGGTGCAGAGGTTCTCTCATGACTAGCTTTCTCAAATTTATGCTCTGGGTGTTTTCCTAGGATGCAACCTTGACAGACTCCTTTGGAAAACTTAATCTTTGGTAACCCTATGACCATTTCTTTTTCACTAAGATAAAAAAGATACTTGTAATTGAGGTTGCCAAATATTTCATGTCAAAGCTTGCTTGCCTCATTAGCATGAATCAGAAGAGCGGAGGGGTTTGAGTAGGGTAGGAAGTGTGAGAACATGTATACCTTCGAAGTGTGATTTGCAACTCCTTTTGCAATGACTTTACCACTTGAGATCTCTGTGATCTCAACTTCATCAAGGGAGAATATGACCTTCTTTGGAGACCCTGTGTGGGTCATCTGATACATTGATAAGAGGTTAGAGTCAAGACCCGGAACATACAATACATTGATGAACTTACAATGGTCAAGATCAATCCTCCCTTTGCCCAAACTTTCAGTGAGAGAGTCATCCCCCAGTACTATTGGTGGACCTTTCGACATGTCAAGTGAGGTGAATGCCTCCTTGGTCAAAACCATATGTCTTGAAGCTCCATAATCAATGATGAAACTAGGTGAGCTTGATGTTCCAGCAACCAATGCATTAACTCTCTCTCTGTCTTCTGAATTTGATCCTCCTTCCCTCTTCTTTGAGATTTCTGGAAGGGAGATGCCATTCTTCTCCAAGAGTTGGGTCAGCATGTCTATTTGCTTCTTCATGCAAGAGCTTTCAGAATGATTTCCCTTACTGCAGTATGTGCACTTGCTCATTTCTCCTTTGTTCTTCTTCTTCTGGGGGTTCTTCTTGGAACCTTGAGGCTCCTTTGGAGACTTGTTCTTGTCTCTCTTTTGCTCAGGTGGCTTTTTATCTTTCTTCTTGCTTTTTGAATCCACCCTCGAATCTCCAACAACCAGATCTTGGTCTTTAGAAGGTTTGATGGTGCCCATCATCACTAGTTTATCTTGTTCTTGTGTGAGAGATTCCATGAAATCTGCAAGGCTAGGAATTTTCCAGGCTCGAGCTGTCAACTTTGTGACATAGAAGGTCAATACAAACACTGAATAGTCAGGGCCAAGCTTCGAGAGTATGGCCAAAACTAGTTTCTCATCCTTCTTTTTGATCGCACATTGTTTTAGCTGCAAAACAAGTGCTTTGAACTTGGAAAAATAGAGTTGCAGGGATTCAAAGCTATTGGGACTCAGGGAGATCAATTCATTTTCAATTTGACGTCCCCTCATCTCATATTTCTTGCCAAAAATATCAACAAGCTTGTCCCATACTTCATTCGGTGATGTCAATCCATCAAGATGGAAAAGGAGGTCTCTGGATATGCTCAGACACAAGAGACCATAGGCCTCATCCCTCCTGTTGTGCCATTTAATCTTCTCTGCAGCTGCATTGGGCTCTACTTCTATTTCCATAGTCACTCTGTAGAGGCCTTTCACTCTCAACAATATCTCCATTTCTGCTTTCCATTCAAAGAATTTAAATGGAGTCAAGATGATCTTCTGAGATTGATCCATAGCTCAGAAATTGTCCCTTCAGTGAGCAAAATGCTCCCAGTCAATGATGTCGAACCTGCAATAAAAATTGGAAGGAGAGAAATTGATCTACAAAGGCTCTAATACCATGTGGAAATTGAACCCATGTGTTAGAACAATTACACTCACAACAATTGCCAATTACACATGCAAATTACTCACAAAAGGAGACTGAATATGGAGCAGAACACTAATATGTATTGAATAAGTGTACAATAGCCAACCCTATGAAGTCATAGGCTGCCACAATAAATAATTACATGAGAGATTCGAATGCATAAGGATACCATTCGAATTTAGTCAAAAGCAGGCTTACTAAATCTAAGCAAATCCCCCATAGGTGCATAAAGTACTTTCCAAATCTGTCTAGGAGCTCACGAATTGGAAAATTCAATTAGGCAAGCTAATAGGTGGTGGAAGGACAACTCATACATGCTTTTCATAGGAGAAAAGAGTGGAGGATGATGAGGACAAAAAAACAAGTTAACTTCACCTAGTCAAACTTTCCCAATTGCCTTAAAACTCAGAAAAAGAAGGCAATAAAGCAGAAAAAGTAGACATGCGCTAGGGAGGCCAGGAATAAAGCAGATTTGATTCCAAGAGGTTTCCCAAGTGCTCCATGACTCAAATTTAGCAAGTTTGACCACTATGGATGCATGGAGGACAACTTGCATAAGGTGGAATATGGAAACTAGGCAAATAAGACAAAAATTTGATTAATTAATGTCTAAGGTAGCTAACTATGGGTTGATTATTCTAACATCTCGATGCTTGATAGATATGGGTTTAAAATGGATCTATGCTAGTTATATTTAATTAATTAAACAATGTTATTTCTATTGATACTCTATAGATATGCCTACGCTCCCACTCGTTATATTAATATTTTTTTCTATAATATGTGCCAAATTTACGTCTATTTAAGTATTCGAACATATTAATAAAATTATTGTAGTCATTCTAATTTATAAATATAACAGTTTGTTATTATTAATATTAAATAAAATAGTTAACACAATTTTTTAATTTTAATTTTTTTTTTAGAATATATATTTTTCTATATGTAGAAGAAAAAAATTAAACATGAAAAAACATATTAAAATAAATACATATTTCATTTTAAGTTTTTTAATTACTATTATTTTTTTTCAAAACTTTTGATACTCACGTATTGCTTTTAAATCATTTTCAAAATATTTTATTATTAATAGAGATTCTTTAAAATTCATTTTCATTTACATATATTAATATTACCATTTTTATAATTTTTATAATTTATTTTATGTAAAATTCATATCTTAATTATTTATCTTAATAAAATATAAATATCAACATTGGTTATTAACAGCTGAGAATATCATAGAGAGAAAAAAAAACCCTAGGAGCTGAACAAGGCGCGCTGAACCCTGACAGCACCGGGCTGTAGGCAGATCTCAGTTTCTTGGCCTCCTGTAGGGTGCCATGGCAACACTAGGGCTGGGGGCGCTCGCCTGGGATGATGGGACTCCATGTGTGAGAAGGAAGGAGCAGGTAGAGGACGACAAGGTAGACGGGTCTCAACCCGCTTCCAGGAAAGGCAAACAATCAAGTTTTGGTGGTTGTTTCCCAAGAACGACGTCCATCCCCGTGATCCAAATAAGATCTGAGGCAGTTAGAGGAAAGATTGAGACTTGGAAGGAAAAGGCCCTAATAGGGAAATTTGTGTGGATTTGGCCGAAGGAAAAAGACCTAGTCAAGTGGATCAATGGGGTGTGGAAGCCTAAAGGCCACTACGATCTCCAGCTGGGTTCCAAGGGTTTCTTCACCATTATCTTCTTTAAGAAGGAGGACAGGGATAGAATCATGGAGGGAGGCCCATACTTCTTCTTCTCAGCTGGATTATTCTTGCGGCCATGGAAGGAGTGTTTTAACCCAGAAACGGAGGACATGACAATCGCCCCAGTGTGGATTTGCCTCTTTTCCCTCCCTGGCGAATACTGGGACTTGGAGACCTTGCGGGACATCGAAAATAGCGTGGGATAATTCACAAAAATAGCAGAACAAACGAGGATCCAAAGGTACACAGATTTTTCTCGGATTTGTGTTTACATGGACCTATCTAGAGAGCTACCAGAAGCAATCAGTTTAAACTAGGAAGATGAGGAATGGATTCAGCCTATTGACTATGAACAACTCCCCTTCAGATGTCGGCACTGTCACGAATATGGTCATCTGGGAAGAAATTGTCCCAAAGGTAGCCCCAGGCCCGATCCGGCTACCCCTGCGCCTCCCAAAGATGTGGATGAGGACGGGTTCTCTCAGGTCAAGAACAAACGACGTAGTAAGGGAGGGGGTAAAACCTCGGCACGAATGGAATCGATGCCCAAGGAGAAAATACAAGGGAACTCTTTTGAAGCTTTAGGGTCCCTAAAAGAGGGAGAAGATCTCTAAGCTACGTCCATGGCTGAAGATCAGCAGGAAAGCCCATCCAAGTCTCCAGTGATCAAGGAAGCCCAACAGATGGAAGGAACAAAGGAGGACAATGGGGAGGACATGGAACTAAGCGAGTTAGACCTGGATGCCATAGAGGAAGAGTGTAGGAAGAAGGGACAAGGGTATGTCTCGAGACGCCAACTTGAACTTCTCTAGGAAGCCATTATTCGAACGGGTGCGGTGGAAAGTTTGGGGATTGACCCAGATGCCTAGAAGGGCAGTAAGAGGAAATCTCTAGAGGAGGAACTTCATCATGGGAGGAAGATGAATAAGCAATGCATAGCAGCAGTTGGAGTTCGATTGATCGAGTCTAGTCAGTACCCTACAATATAGGTGGCCTTCTCTGAAGCTAAAAAGGTTTTCCAATGAAGCTCATTTCATGGAATATAAGGGGGTGTGGTAACCCCAAGAAGTGGAAATCGCTAAACCATAAAATAAGGCAGGAATCCCCAGATATTCTGTTTCACCAATAAACCAAATGCAGCTGCGGGGGCCTCGCAAAGATCAAGGACAAGATCTGGAAAGGAAGCCATTTCATGGCCATCGATGCAGCAGGACAATCTGGAGATATTGCAATCCTTTGGCAGCCCCGAATGGTGGAATTTTCCAACCAGCGGACCAACAAGTATGCACTAATGGCAGATTTTTGTTTTTTGGATTCTGGAGTTTAGGGAAGAGTTGGAAACATCTATGGTCCCAGTTGTTTCTCTGAGAAGTAATATTTCATGGATTTCCTCAATTGGCTCAAGGAGCAAGTGAAGTAGGGTTCATGGGTGCTAGGGGGAGATTTCAACCTGATCGCAAATCTTGGGGAAAAGAAGGGAGGAAGAAGAGCCTTGGACAAATACCAGGAGGCTTCCAGTGAGTTCCTAGCTCAGAGCTCATTGGTTGATGTGGAAACTGGGTGTGGCTAGTTCACATGGAACAAGAAGCATGGAGGGGAGCACTTAGTGGCCTCCTACCTGGATCGTTTCTTGGTGTTAGAGAACATCATGCATAGTACGGGGGAGATTCTGGCTGATGTTCTCCTGGTGGCTGGCTCGAATCACTGGCCCATCAGCCTCTCTTGGGATTGGTCTTACTCCCCTAGGGGAAAACCCTTTCATTTTGAAAATTTCTGGATGGAACACAAGGACTTCAAGGGCCGGGTTAGTCAGTGGTGGCAGGAACTAGTCCCCCCCATAGGAACCATTATGTTTCATTTCTAGCAAAACCTGAAGGCCCTCAAAGCTAATATTTGTACGTGGAATAGAGAGGAATTTGGAAACATCTTTGAGGACAAAAAAAACTGTTGCTGGAGTTGGATCTCATCAACAGAAAAGGTATGGAAGGTGGCTGGGATGAGGACATGGAAATCAAAGAAAAGGATCTTATGGGCCAGCTGGAAGCTAGGGAACAATAGGATCATTGTTCTGGCAACAGAAGGCGAGGGTAAAATGGCTGCAGGAGGGTGAAAGAAACACTAAATTCTTTCATAACTCGGTGATCTAGAATAGGAACAACTCTAGAATCCAGAGACGTAAGACTAGGGCAGGGAACAATGTGGAAATGAGGAGGGAGATAGAAGCTGAACTCACTCAACACTTCTCAGAGATTCTCAGGGAAGATGGGGGGGGTAGAAGTTGGGACATTGAACAAATAATGAGGTTAGTTCCTAGGCTGGTCACTGGAGAAAACAATGAAATGTTGAATAATCCCATTGGGATGCAGGAAGTTGAGGAAGTGGTCAACCAAATGGCTCTGGCTAAATCTCCTGGCCCAGACGGTTTCACGTCCAACTTCTTCCATTTTTTCTGGGATCTTGTTAAGGAGGATGTGCTCAACATTATGGAGGAATCCAGAACCAAGAAAGGGATCCTTTTAGCCTTCAATGCTACTTTTGTCACCCTCATCCCAAAAGAGGTGGGGGCGGATACCCCAGACAAATTCAGACCGATAGCTTTATGCAATGTCATATACAAAATCATTTCCAAAGTAATTGCTAATAGACTCAAACCCCTCCTCCCAATGCTCATCAACCCATAATAGTTTGGTTTCGTGGAAGGTAGGCAAATCTTGGATGGAGTTATCCTTGTGCATGAAGTACTGCACTCGCTCAAAATCTTGAGAACCCCTGGGATGATGATTAAGCTCAATATTGCAAAAGCTTACGATAAGCTCAATTGGGAATTCATGGAGAAGATGTTGGGAGCCTACGATTTCTCCCCCGATTGGGTGGAGTGGGTCATGGGCCTGGTTTCCTCTCCATTCTTTAATATACTCCTTAATGGATCCTCGAATTCAACCTTTCAACCATCTCGTGGAATCCGCTAAGGAGACCCTCTGTCCCCCTTTCTTTTCATCCTCATGGCTGAGGGCTTAAGTCTCCTTATCGTGACCCAGGTTGAAAGTGGTGCAATCCATGGAGTGAAAGCGCATGCAGGGGTGTCCTCTCAGACCCACCAACAATTTGTGGATGATTCTATGCTCATGGGGCACCCTTCAGTCCAAGAAGCTCGAAGCTTCAAGAAAATCTTGGACCTTTTTGCTCAGGCCTCTTGCTTGGCGGTCAATCCTAATAAATCTCAGGTTTTCTTTGTCAACACTCCCCCAGCCACTCAGAGGAATATCTTGAGAATATTGGGTTTCTACAGAGGTGCTTTCCCATTTAAGTACCTGGGCATCCCCCTTGGGGTGGGTAGGATTAAAAAAGAAGCCTGGCAGGAACTTATGGATAGATTAAAGCAAAGATTATCAAGTTGGGTGCTTTGCCCCCTTAATTTCCCCAGTAGGTTGGTCCTTGTCAAATCCATACTACAAGCGATGCTAACTTACCTTTTTTCGATCTTAGCCATGCCTAAGGCCATTCTTAAGGAACTTCAGTGTATTCAACACAATTTTCTCTGGGGGGGGGCATGGGGAGAAGGCCAAATTATCTTTGGTGAGCTGGGAGGAGGTTTACAAGCCTAAGGAATAGGGACGATTAGGTCTTAGGGATCCTAAAGTAATGTCGTAGATCCTTGGGGCCAAGGTCTGGTGGCGGTGGGTTAACCATTCATTGAAACCATGGGTGAAACTTTGGAGCATAAAATATGCCAGGGATAGACCTAGACATCTCCTGATTTGCTTCAACTAGGCCCCTAGTGGGTCATCCATATGGCTGAAAGCCATGGCTGGTAAATTGATTATCCAAGAGCATATTTTCTAGGAGATTAGGGATGGTAGTAGGGTGAAGTTCTGAGAAGATTCTTGGAACTAGTTCCCCATCCTGGGTAGGGACCCTTGATGGGCTATCATGAAACAGAAGGAGCTCGAGTGGGGCAGGATTCTGGTGAACCAATCATGGAGGCTGGGGAACCAATTTGACCACCACTAGTGGAACTTCCTTAAGAAACCAGAATATATGAGTGAGGAAGACTGGGAAGCCTTCCAGGAAGAACTGAGAAAACGCTTTATCAAGGCTCAAGAAGGCCTTGATATCTTAAGATGGGGATACTCACCTAGAGGATCCTTTAGCGTCAAGGAGGATTATACTATCAGGATTTCGAGGAATGTGGTGATGGATGAAATCTAGAAAAAAATTTGGACTGTCATCTTATGGCCCAAGGTGGCCCTCTTTGCTTGGCTTCTAGCTAGAGGGAGGATCCTCACTTGTGAAAATTTGTGAAAGAGGGGGGTTCTTAGACCATCCCAATGTTGTCTATGTTATCAAGCAGAGGAGACAATGGGCCATTTGCTAGACATCTACCCTTTCACATCTGCAATTTGGGACAAGGGAGCGATGAAGTTTCGACGGAGCGATAGGAATTGGGGTCAGCATTCCTAGACCTTAAAAGAATGGTGCCCAAGAGCCTTCAAAAATACCATTATCAGAACTATCTAGGATGCTTTCCCAGGCATGGCCATGTGGTGTATATGGAAGGAAAGGAATGCCAAGATCTTCCGAGACCAATGCAAAGACATGGAGGCAGTTTGGAACACGGTTCAAGACAACCTGCTATTATCCATTAGGTGCATGTAGTGGCATGAATAGGATAAGATTTTCCCATGGGAAGAAGTCCAGATTGATGAAAACTGGGGGCTGAATAGACCTACGGTGGCTGCTCTGCGATATCAGGATAAACTGTGTCTCCCTTCTAGCCCATCAATTTGGTCGGTTCCTCCTCCCGGCATTTTCAACATGAATTTCGATGGAGCGTCTAGAGGAAACCCAGGTCTAGCTAGTTTTGGTAGCCTCTGTCACTATCAAGAGGGCAGGATCAAGATGGCATTCATGGGAGCTATAGGGAAGGATACAAACAACTCAGCTGAGTTGGAAGGCCTCATTTGAGGCTTGAAAGTGCTGATCACAGGGGGTTTCTTCCGATGATAATCGAAGGTGATTCCAATACTCTCATCCAATTGGCCAAGCGATTACTGAATGGAAAAATGTCAAAAAAGATCTCTCCCAGTTGGCACCTAGCATATAGGCTGGAGAGGCTGCGTGTCCTTCTCTTACCGCACCCCGCAATCTCTTTCCACCATGTCAGAAGGGAGGCCAACAAGGTTGCTGACTGGTTGGTGAATGCAGGCATGGATTGGGGAGTTGGCTTTCAATGTGATAGGTTAGAAGGTGGCGAAAGACGAAATATAGATATGCAATCTCACTGCAAAGACCAATTTCCTCCCGCTGCCTTTCCTGTTTCCGTAGTCTCACCCAATGGCTCCCAAATGGCAATTTAGAGGGGTTCTTGATCCCGAGGAGGCGTCTAGCTTATCTTCGGTTAAGGGGTCATCCTCCAAGCACCAGACGCGACAAGCCATCCATGCTTAGCTCCAGGCTAAAGAGGAGGCTGACCTCTACAAGGAGCATGTTCCACTCAGTATCAAGCTCGAGGTTGAAAGGGTGGTCGAGGGACTTTGGGTGGAGGCGAAAGCCATGCCCCAAGAGAATCTTCATGCGGAGGTTGCAGAATGGGTCCTAGACCTTGGAAACACCACTGGTCATGCTTTAGCATACGACCGTATGTTAATGATGTATTAGGTTACAGTCCGATTGGTGGGGCACTCCGCAACGATGTAGGAAGCCAACAGAGACGGTGATCCGAAACCCGTGCCCTTCTGGAAGGAGCACAATGATGAATGCCACACAATGCACCAGAAGCTCGACATCCTTGCTGCTCATTTGGGATTTTTGTTTCACCCTGTGGACCGCTGGGCCATGGAGACAGCTAGACCTTGGGAGTGGACCATCATATGTGGTATGGCAGATGAAGGAGGACCGGTGGAATCACAGAACACTACCGGCCCCATGAAAATAATGTCAGTTCTTGTGCCTGGCTCACAGCAACCAGCTGCTGGGATTCCCTCAGCTGCAATCCCTCCCTGGAGCTTCCTCCCCTCTAGTCGGATATGATATCTCTCCTCAGTCTGTGCCCTTTCCAGGTTTCCTTCTCTGTTTGTGTTTTTTCAGCGTTATTTAACTTATATAATTGTAGTTCTTTTGTTAATAGGCACCTTGCGGTCAATTGGGTTTCCTACAGAGACAGGACCCTCATATCATCAATTTTGATGTGGGTGGGGAAGCAATGTAATAGCATCAGGACTCATAGTAGGAACATAGGTATTAGGGGGAGCAGGAGGCTATGGAAAAACTCTGTATTTTTTTGGCAAAACTGTTCAGGTCAAGTCCCGAAATGGGTTCCGCTGGACTGGACTAAGGCCTCCATGTTTTTGGGTCAGCTTTAGATGTACTTTGCTCTGTAATTTGGCTTCTGTATAGTAATGCATGTTTTATTTACAAAAAAAAACCTAAATTAAATATAAAATAATTTACTTTTTTATTCATCCTATTATATATTATTGTGAATTTTCAAAATCATTTATATAATTAAATATTTCCAATAAAATTGTCGTACAAGCTAAGATTTAGTTGTGTTGCATTGTATCTAACAATATTCATTCATGCATGTTTTGTTGTGATATTGATGCTAAGGGTCCTCATAAATTGTTTCATTTTGTGGTTACTTGGTCGTCGAAGATCTGGATTCAAATGAATCTTTTAGGCCGAGATCTGCATTCACTATGTAGGCTTGTAAGGCTTGGAATTAGGTGGTTTATTCTATTGGGTGGGCCATGGTTCAATAACTCAACAATTTTTTTAGCATATACAAATGAGATGAAGGACGTACACTTTCATGAGGATGAGACAAGTGTACTATCCAAATTGATTTTATGATAGTCGTTCCAAATTCAAAATAAACACATACACACACATATATATAGTTAATGCAGTAGATAACGTATGGATAACTCTTAGCTAATATTAAGATTAATATAGACAACCTCTTTAACTATAAAAAACTAGTAATAACTTATTTGTGAGGCTTAACTTGTAACTTATTGATGATTTTCATTTGCTACAATTTAAATAGTTGTACGAGTCTATAATTGACCTTCCATTGTTACCTCATATTATGAGGTAAGCTAAAATTTAAATTTGTCTTAAAATTATTGTTTCATCTTTTAAAATAAATTATTTTATACCTCCCCTTTTACAGGTTATAATTACATTAGTTCATATTATATACAAAATTATTACTCATTTTTTAAATGGAATATTCTACTCTTACATCATATTGTGGAATAGGTTGGAATTTAAATTTGACTTAAAAATATTTTTTCATCTTTTAAAATGGTAAAAGATTATTGTATACCTCCCTTTTTTTAAATTATAACTTGCAAGTTATTTTATTTAAAAGAATATTTCATTATTCATCATAGTGTGGAAAAGGTTTTCATTTTGTTTTCATTTTGTGGTTACTTGGTCATTGGGAGATCTGCATTCACTATGTAGGCTTGCATTCACTATGTAGGCTTGTAAGGCTCGGAATTAGGTGGTTTATTCTATTGGGTGGGCCATGGTTCAATAACTTAACAATTTTTTAGCAAGATGTTAGGATATTATTAGTGGTAGCGGTATTAGTCATGTGGTTAAAGGTCTAAAACAACAAACAAATTCACGCATACACAGATAAGAGGAAGGACATACACTTTCATGAGGATGAGACAAGTGTACTATCCAAATTGATTTTATGATAGTCGTTCCGAATTCAAAATACACACATACACAAACACATATATATAGTTAATGCAGTAGATAATGTATGGATAACTCTTAGCTAATATTTATATTAATATAAACAACCTCTTTAACTATAAAAAACTAGTAATAACTTATTTGTGGGTTTTAACGTGTAACTTATTGATGATGTTCAATTTATAAAAGTTAAATAGTTGTACGAGACTATAATTTACCTTCCATTGTTACCTCATATTATGAGGTAAGCTAAAATTTAAATTTGTCTCAAGATTATTGTTTCATCTTTTAAAATAGATTATTTTATACCTCCTCTTTTATAGGTTATAATTACATCAGTTCATATTATATACAAAATTATTACTCATTTTTTAAATGAAATATTCTACTCTTACCTCTTACCTCATATTCTTCAATAGGTTGGAATTTAAATTTGACTTTAAAATATTTTTTCATCTTTTAAAATGGTAAAAGATTATTGCATACCTCCCTTTTTTTAATTATAACTTGCAAGTTTTTTTATTTAAAAGAATATTTCATTATTCATCATAGTGTAGAAAAGGTTAGAATTTAAATTTGACTTTGGTTCATGTCATACTCAAAATTAATGCTTCATATTTTAAATAAAATATTCTAATGTTTAGATTGAGGAATATTGTGATAACTTAACTTAAAATTATTGTTTCATCTTTCAAAATAGATTATTTATATATTTCTTAATTTACAACTTAATATGATAAATATAAAAATTATTGCTTCATTATTTTATATTATCAAAAAAACTTTATAATTTAAAATGGAATATTTTATGCAATGTAGTATTTCATGCAGTTTATAATTTAGTATTATATATATAAAAATAAATGCTCCATTAATTTGATGTTATAAAGTTAAAAACGGTTGCTTTAAAAAAAAATAGATTATCACATACTTCTCTTTGTAATGGTTGTACTTTTCTCAAATTTTAAAATGGAATATTTCATACATTGTTTACTTTACAATATGCCATTATAAATAGAAAAGTTATGCTTTATTACTTTATACTATGTGAAACAATTTATTTATTTTTTGAATGAAGTATTTCATTTTAGTATTATAAATATAAAAATGATTACTTATTAATTTGACATTATAAATATAAAAATCATTTTTTCTAATTTTTTAAATAGATTATCATACAAAGGTTATAATTTAGTATTATAAATATAAAAATGATTACTTGACATTATAAATATAAAAATCATTTCTTCTCATTTTTTAAATGGATTATCGTAGACCTACCTTTTTAAACGTTATACCCTTCTCATATTTTAAACAGGGCATTATAAATATAAAATTTATCGTTTTATTACTTTATATTTATATTATGTGAGAAGCTTTGTATTTTAAAATGGTGGAGTATTTTATGAGTACTTCTTTTTATAAAGGTTATAACTTAATATTATAACTAGCAAAACCACAAGTAAAGTGTTTATTGGAGGAAAATAAGTATAGTTAACCACTTAACTTTGTGGAGATGATTGGTTGTTAAACAAAGACTAAACATTAAATTAATTATGAAATAAACATTAAATTGATTGATATAAACATAAAACAAATACTATCTAATAATAATAATAATAAGCCACTATTGTTGTACCCCTTTCTTTAACCACCACTTAAGTAAAGCTTATTTAAATCTTAATCAAGATGCATTTAAGCATAACAATGTACGAGGACTATGAAATGAATCTTGGTTGTACAATTGTTATGCTCAAGTTAATCTTGTTGATTAAAAGTTATTGCTCTATTATTTTATATTAGTAAAGCTCTTCCTATTTTAAAATGAAGTATTTCATGATGGGTCATTTTTATAAAAGTTATAACTTAGTATTATAAATATAAAAATTATTGCTTAATGCATTTGACTTTATAAATATAAAAATTATTGCTTCTATTTTTTAAAATGGATTATGGCATGCCTCATATGCCTCTCTTTTTAAAATTTATACCCTGTTTCATATTTTAAAACAAATTATTTCCTTATTTGATACATACTTTTATAGAGATTATAACATAACATTACAAATTTAAAATGTATTGCTTTATTACTTGCTATTATAAATATAAAATTTATTACTTCATTTTTATAACTTTCTTTTTCATAGAAAAAAAACATGTGTTTCATTTTTTATATTGAAAATTGTGTACATTCTTCAAGTGTTTATCGCATTGTAAATCAACTACCATAGTTTACAAACTTTCTAAATTTTTACATATTTTCTAGTAATTCATTGCTCAAAAGTATATCTTCATTCTATACTTTCAATTCAATTCAGAAGTATACTAATTTAAAAAATATACATACATAATTTTAATAGTCCATATTTTTTCAATTTTTCAAGTTTTCCCATTTTAAATTACAACAAACATGATTGAACCTATAAGAATGGTTCTCCTTTTCTTCATCAAAGCATCTACTTTTTCAATTTGCTCTCTAAAAATATGAACTATATGAAACGAGTTGAAATCTCCCTCCAATTTCTTTAAGATGTTTCCAATTCCTTTAAGATTAATATTATGGAGAATATTTCTACCATTCATGAAATATGTCCAAATTTCAAAGTCCCCAAAAACCTGAAAGCTTGTAAATTTTCCTCTATAGCAAGCTTCAACAATTTTCTCAAAAGTAGACCTTCCACCCTGTTATTTGTACCCCAACAACTATTAGCCATAAAACTAACAGGCCTCCTCTATGATACAATAATTTGGCCTCCCAAACCACATATGTCATCCTCATAAGCCCCATAAAAAAAACCCATGCATCCCTTCCCATCTTGAGGAATAAGTTTAGGCACCCTTACCTTAACTTCAGTCTCCTTTTCTTAAAAATATAAGAAATGATACAACCTTACCAGTAATGAGTTAAGCTAGAACAAACCTGTTCTCAAAAATCATTTCATTTTTAGCCATCCATATGGCTCAAACAATCAAGAAGGGAATGCATCTCACAAATTTATATTCTAATTTTTCAAACCAAAGCTTAAGACTATCTTCGATGCCACCCACTTCCCAATGTATCTCCATATGTAAATCTTCTCTCAAACATTTCCATACCATTTTTGAGTGATTACAAGCATAAAAGAGAGGGTAGCTTGTTCCCTCTTCCTTCATACATATACAACACACTCTCGGACCCTCGAAACCTCCTTTTCTTAACTTGTTAGGACTCTATCCTTTAGAATAAGCCACATAAAAATGTTTCTCGTATTCAGAGACAAAACTTTCCACAGCACATTCCACCACCATCTTCTATTTTCTTCCTTTCCTTTCCAAAAAATATTATGAGCTAAATTAACAAAAAAAGATCCATCCACCTTATTTCCTATCCAAATCAAACTATCCTCATCATCTGATAAATAAATAAAAATCCTATGAGTTTCTTCCATCCATCCTTTCCATTGATATGTCATCTTCCCTGTCAAATCTAGTGACTTTGTTTTCTTCCACTCCTATATCATACTAGGCATTCCATTCAATACCGCAACATTCGTTAAAGTGGTGACTCCAATATTATTTATGTTCCTTACTAGAAATCTATATAAAATGGCCATCAAACTGCTCCCCATTATACTATCTGTTCCAATAAGAGTCCTAGATCCATCACCCACCTTCCAGGAAATAATATCACCAACCATGGGGAATGATTGGTTAATATATTTCCAAAAAATAAATACCCCTTTGTAGATTTTTCTCGTATTTTTGACCCACTCAAGAACATTCTTCCCCTTAAGGTATGTACTCTATAGCATTGATTGCCATTTTCCAGTCTTTGTGATGAAATTCCAAACCGACTTAGTTGCTAGAGATATGCCAAAATTAAATATTTCCATAAAAACTCAACCTCCTACTTCTTTTAGTTGTGCTATAGATGACCAAAATGCGCAATGGATTCCAAGTTTATAAATTTTGGTTCCATAGAAAGTTAAAAATTTCTTCTTGAGATGGTTCAACACCCATTTTGGTATATGAGCATTAATGATCCAAAATACTAGCATTGCATTAAGAAAAACTTGAATTAGCATTGCTTCCCCTCCTTTGGATAGAAAACGGTTATACCAGTAGTTCACTCTAGCCCCTACCTTATCAATCATCTAGTCCTAGTTTTCATTCTTATACAGATTTGGTTTAATAAAAAACCAAGATACTTGAAGCCCAAAGAAAGATCATAATGATCCATAGTCCAGTCTGCTGAAACCGATTAACTTGGATCTCATGAATTCCTTGAGTATAATAGGCCATTTTTTAAAGATTAATAACTATACTTGTAGCTCTGCTTAAACACTCTATAATTTCTTTAACCGCTAAATATTTCTCTTTGGAATCACCTAGAAAAAGGAGAACATCGTCAACAAATAACGTATGAGTCACACTGACCTCCTCCCCCAAAATTTTCCCCTGAATTATGTAGCTAGATTTAAGGCCCTGTTGAACCCTTCAATCATCACCAAAAATAAATAAGGTGATAAGAGACAGCTCTGATGCAATCCTCTAGTTGGGAGAAAAAAATTTGACGCAACGTTGTTAATAAGAATTGCAAAGTTAACATATGAAATACAAGCCCAAATCTGGTTTACCATCTCTAGAGAGAAACCACATTTGATCAGAACCGACCTTATATAGATCCAACAAGATCTAACATAAGATTTTTCTAAAATCAATGTTTATCACCTTTACTTTGACCTTCTTTCTAGTGATTGTATGCAAACATTCTTGGGTCATGCTCACTGCATCATGGATATTTCAGTCTTCAAAAAACCAAATTGTTCTAGTGAGATATTTGTTGAAAGGGAAGTTTTGAACCTTTCCGCTATAATATTTGATATTAATTTATACATTGCATTGCATAAAGATATTGGTTTGAAATCTCCGAAATATTTAGGCTTATCAACTTTAGGAATAAGTACAATGGAAGTAGAGTTAAAGTTGGACGGAATCCTACCTGAGGTCCTCCATTCTTTAATAACACTTAATGTGTCTTCCCCCAACACATCAATGAAAGCCAAGAAAATTTTAGTGGTCAATCCATTCGAACCAGTGATGCTTTCCTTTTTACATTTACCAAGTGTCACTTACATCTCTTCCATGGTTACAGGAGCAAACAGGTTTTCATATTCTTCTGAATTTATCCATATAAAAAAGACTAAGTAGGAATGTACAATATCAACAATATTATTTCCAACTAGTTCAGGTTAAATTTCTTTAAAAAAAAATAACACCTTACTCAGCCACATTTTCAAAACCCCTAATAATATCTCCTTCTCCCTTATTAAGCTCCCATATGGTATTTCTTCTCTTTATTTCATTAGCAAATTTAAGGAAATATGTTGAGTTCTCATCGCCAGGGCTAACCATGTTGACCTACTTTTTATCCTCCATTCAATTTCCTTCTCACTCAAAATTCCATTCCTAGTCAATTCCAGTTGTGTTAATTTACGCTTTGTTTCTTCTTTACTTGGACCAATGTCACTTTCAAAACATTCCTTGATACCTAGTTCCACCTACTTTAGTTTCATATCTCTACTTTTTATGCGATAAATGGACCATTCAATGGCAAACTTCCTCGTCACTCTCAGGGAATCAACAAACTTCTTGCTACAAGAAAGATCAATTGATTCATCATAATGCTTTAAGTTTGATTTTATCAAATTAACAAAATTATGATCTTCCAACCAATGGTGATTAAATTTAAAAGGAGTAGTTGGCTTTCTCTCCCCTTTATCAATTTGTAGCAGAATAGGTAGATGATTTGATCCTCCACCCGTCTCTCTCCATTATCTACATCTTTCCATCTTCCTCAAAATCTCACCAAATAACAAAATTTCTATCATCCTTTTAGTTGTTGTTGCCACCCTAGTCGTTCGATTGAACCAAGTAGGTTTACATTCAACAAGTTCTACATCAATTAAATCATTTACTTATAATTTATTTAGGAAGTAGTATTGTATTGGATATAGTCTATCCCTCACCACACAAACTTCATATCTATGTAGAGTAAAATTCAAATCCCCAACCAACAAGAAGGGGAAAATGTTTATCAATTTGCTACCAAAGATCTTATCTCAAAAATACATCCTCTATGTATACAGTCCATACAGGTTAAAGTTTGTATTTTTTAGGTATAATTCCTTACTAATAAAATAATTCCCCATAATATAAGTCATAGAGAAAGATTATATGAGCTCCAAATCCCATTTCAATCACGTAACAATCCCACCAAGAAGACCGCACCCATCACTCCAAAATTAATTCCAATCTTTGAGCAACACCTTCATACATTCATCCAAAACCAAACCACTACACATCGTTTCTTCAATATCTAGAATATCCTGATATTGAAGCATAACTAACCTAACGAGGGCCATTTTTGTTGTTGTTGGACAACCCATGCCAATTGAGAGAAAGAATCATCATGGGGTAACCCTCCCAATGGGATGATCTCTAAGCACACTTAAAATAAACAAACTAGCCTTCCTTGAACTATTATTTTCCCTATGAACAAACTTATTTAAAACCATCTTCCCTTTTGTTGATGTTATAAACCCTATCCCTCTAGTAGACAAACCATCCTCCCCTCCAATGCTCCCTTTAGGTGTTAATGCATACCGATTAGAATCGTCCCATTTATCATCATCTGTAACCTCATTTACAAATAGAGGGCTTAAACTATGAGAGAAAACCCTAATATTCCTCTTACAATCCCTTACATATTTTGCATGGGAATTATTGATTTTACTCTCTTAAGAAATATTCACAACATAACTATAATTTTCAATAATAATAGTTTCTAACAATAACTTTCATGATTCCTCGGACAAAACCCCAATTATGATCTTATCCATATTATCTACATTTAATATAGGAAAATGCTTTGCGAGCAACATCCTCGAATCATCCTTGGGAAAATACTCCCCAACAATCTATGTATCTCCTAGAGTAATACCACGTGTCACTTTCACATTACCCCATTTTCTTTTTGTTGCAATTTTTGAAGGTAGTTTGACCTCCAAATGAATAGGACACAACTCCCAAGGGTTCTCTTTCCCTTCCATTCCAAATTGAAAATCCTCTTTCCCTTCTGTCAAACTGACCTCCTCTAAGCTCACAAACTTGCTATCACAAACGTTTTTCCTAAATTTTATAGCATTGTCTCTCATTACAAGCCTGTAGGGGTGGTATCTCACACATATGAAAGGAACATTAACATTGCGTAATGTCCTCTTTTAATTAAATCACCTAGAGACACGTGTTAAACTATGTTATGCTCATTGGTTCGAGCAAGTATTAAAAAAGGGAATAACTATGGATTAATATCACTAGGAGCATAAAGGAACATCACTTCAGTGTTATTAGATCATCACTAGATTTTAGAAGGCCACTGGAGCAGATATTAGAAAGCATGCAGAGCATGCATGCCTTATCTCAGCTTGCATAAGTCAACAAGAAATCAAAATTGCATACATGCAAAAGTGAAGTCATGCAAACTTTAAAAGTTACACCCAAACCCTAAAATCTATATAAGAAGATAGGTCGAACCAAAAAGGAATCCATGATTATTATTCACTTTTGAGATTGGTTACAAGAGAAGCAACAACAGTAGTCCCAACAACAAGTTGGGGTTGGGGGTGTGATCCAGCAACTAATAGGTGTTTTCGGTAGTGAAATATATATTACTTAATAACTTTTGGATAGATCAATCATATCTATCAATAGCTCTTCACCGCATTCATTCTTCTATAGAGATCAAGTATACAATGAAGGACAATATTACAGAGTCACGTTTTACTGTTGGGAAATAGCTAGAAATACCCAACACAATTCACTTTGATCCAAAGAGTCATAAGTTCTTCTGCATGTAACTATAATTCTTCTTGGCACTATCATATTACTATACTTAGGGGTTATCATACCATCTTTTGAACATCCAGAGAAGATACTAGCATAAACGTGTGAGAAGGAGGGTGTCACCCATTCAAAGGAAAACAATTCGCTAGCTTCCAAGAAGGAGGAAAATCTTATGCATGTGTCAACAATTATCTTCATATAGTCCATATAACTCTTCCTAGAAAGTTTCAGCAACATCGACCAAGTATTAAAGTTGTTCTAAGGAGATCTCTATCAAAGGAGGGCATTTTTATTATGCATGGGTGTCACCTCTGAGCATGCATCAACGTTTTGGAGATCTAGTGGATGCATGGTGTGCATGTCTTTTTTATACTAAGGAATATTCACGACCATTAATTTTGGTATGTTACTAAATTCTTAGTCAGCCCTATTTCCTATTTTATCTCCATATCTATCATTTTTAGGGTTTTTTTGGCACGTAACCTATTTGCATGCAAAATAAATTATTTCTCAAACCCCCTGAAACACATAAAACTATAAACAAACCATCATTACCTATTGGTATAAATGATAGAATATAAGTTTGAATATTAAAGTGGTATTAGAGCATGTTCCTTGCTAGTTGTGGGCTAGAACATGAACAGTAAATGAATCCAAAAGAAACTGCTTTTGTGACTTATAGAAGAAGGAAGGGAAGGTAAACAGAGGATCTAGAATTTGAAGAGATTAAATCGGAAGACAAAAATTCAGACATGGACCCAATAGGGATACGCTATGGTAGAGGAAATGGAACAAGGGAAGATGAAGACATAATGGTATTCGATAGCTTGGTTAGCACCTTAAATGACTTAGCTAAGGGACAAAAAGAGGTGTTACATGCTATAAACATGTTGGTTCTTAAGTCAAAAATAGAGTCAAAGTAGTCTACCCATTTCAACGAGAGATAGAGAATCTACCAGTAGTAGCTGGAAACATGCGTACACTCATATGAAGAACACTCCTCACATATACAACAAACCTTCTAAACCTACTATGTCTCACTTTTTGGAAAATTCCGTCGTAGGAATGGTCATGCCAGTTGAACCTGGTGAACCATTTGGGGCTTATCAACAGGAATACATGCATTTGGTAGATGATTTCCATTTAGCTATGCCATTCTCAAACTTCTACACTCTGAAAAGAAAGAACTGACCAGGGAATTTTAATAGAGGGTTTACCCAAAAATATGAATTGCAGAAGACAGTAGGCAGGTTGACCATTCCTAATTTTGATGGATCTTGCGGTTGTTCAACGATAATATGGGTCCTGAAGTTGGATACTTATTTCCAACTAAACCCTATGACAGAGAAGGGTGACATTAAATTGGCTATCTTACATTTAGACGGAGAGCCTTCATGAGCTGTAGTACCATGGGTTAGTGTCATTGGGTCACGACACCATTACTTCATACAATGATTTCACACAGAGGCTCATGGGGCATTTTGATAAGAGGGATCTAGAGATACATTTCAGAGAGCTAGCACAACTTAGACAAACTAGAAGATCTGAAGCCTTCATATCATATTTTCAGAGAATAGCAGTTATGGTGACATATGTATCCAAGGGCAGGTTGTAATGTCGTTTACATAAACTTTGACAAATCCTTTATGTGGCTGAGTGAAAGCCTACAAACCATTCACTTTACAAGATTCCATAAGTAGAAACTGAGACCAACATGGCTCTGTGCCAAAGAACAAGCCACCACAACAACCTACCATTCTGCTGAAAAATAAGGAAACAACAGTTCCATGGAAGGAATGGTTGAACAAGGACACACAACTAGAATTGAGAAGGAATACATTATGTTTCAATTGCAATGAACCTTGGGTACCTGACCATAGATGTATGGGTAAAGGGAAGGTACACCTCATTGAAGTAATTTCAGATCACACTGAGGAATATGAATTGGAGTGGAAATAGGATGGAGAATTGCATAGTACAGAGTTGGAACAATTTCCATAGAGAGAAACTATCTCTACCCTCACAGGAGTCCCCACCTTCCATACTATCAGGATCAGGGGAAGTATCCAGGGACAACATGCCATTACTTTGATTGATGGTGGGGCCACCCACAACTTTATAAACTCCTCTTGGGTAGAGAGGAAAATATTTCCCACCAAGGACTTTGAGGGATTTACTGTTGTCATGCTTGGTAAGCACATGATGAAATTCACATAGAGGATACCTCAATTGCAGGTACAACTTGGGAATTATACATTGGTTGATGACTTTTATGTGGTAGATGTACCAGACACGAGCATTGTTTTGGGAGTACAATGGTTGTATTCAAATGGGAAATACTCAACAAATTACCAAACATTAGAGATGGAGTTCTTGGCACCATAAGGGGAAATGGTAATCCTAAGGGAAATTCCCAATGAGGCTTTAGGGTCAGCTACATCAAAGGTAATGAGCACCAAATTTAGGTATGAGGGAAAGACTCACACGAAAATATGGCCAACTCCAACACATAAGACTTCAAGGAGGGACCAATGGTATAAAAGGGGCTTTCCAGGTAAACCTCCACACAAAAGTATGATGCACACTAGGGAATTTGGACAAGGAGCCAAATATAGGATGTTCAATCCTCATAGATACCCAAGAAGATACAATGAGGGCATATAGAAAATGGGAGAGAAGAAACATATATTTTGAAGAAAAAGAAGAACCACCCGGCAGTGGTATAAACTGGTTGATACAAATGGATAAGAATAAACATGGACAAATGATTCAGTATATTGGTCGGATTTTGGTTGAGGACAAGCAATTTCAAGCAGGGAGGACCATAATGTTCTCTTTTAACTAAATCACTCGGAGACACCCGTTAACCTATTTTATTCATGTAGGTTCGAGCAGGTATTAAAGAAATTGAATAAATGAGGACTAATATCACTAGGAGCAGAAAGTAACATCACTTCAATGTTATTATATCATCAATAGATTGTATAAGGCCAGTGGAGCAGATATCAACAAACATGCGGAGCATGCAGGCCTTATTGAATCTCGCATAATTCAATGAGCAATTAGAATTGCATGCATGCAAAAGTAAAGTCATGCAAACCCTAAAATCTATATAAGAAGATAAGTTGAACCAGAAAATGAATCCATGATTATTATTCACTTTTGAGATTGGTTACAAGAGAAAAAATAACAGTAGCCCCAACAAGTTGGGGTTGGGGGCATGAGCCAGCAACTAACAAGTGTTTTCAGCAGTGAAATCTATCTGCCCTAATCACTTCTATATAGATCACTCAAATCTATCAATATCTCTTTAATGCATTCATTCTTCTGCAGAGATCAAGTATACGATGAAGGACAATATTACAGAGTCATGTTTTACTGCTAGGAAATAGATGGAAATACCCAGTACAATTCGCTTTGATCCAGAGACTCATCATTTCTTCTACATGTCACTATCATTCTTCTCGACACGGTCATATTACTATACTGGGTGATTATCAAACCCTATTTGCACATCCTGAAGCAAATACCAGCATAAACGTGGGAGGAGGGAATCATCCTTTTAGAAGAAAACAACTCGCTAGCTACCAAGAAGGAGGAAAATATTATGCATGTGTTAGTAATTATCTTCATATAGGCCCTATAATTCTTCCTAGAAAGTTTCATTATCATTGACCAAGTAATGAAGCTATTCTGAGGAGATCTCTATCAAAGGAGGGAATTTTTATTATGCATGGGCGTCACCTTTGAGAAGACATCAACGTTTTGGAGATCTAGTGGATGCATGGCGTGCATGTCATTTTTATACTGAATAATATTCACATCCATTAATATTTGTATGTTACTAAATTCTTACTAAGCCCTACTTCCTATTTTATCTCGATATGTATCATTTTTAGGTTTTTTTTGGTGCGTAACCTAATTGCATGCAAAATCAATTATTTCTCAAAACACATGAAACACATAAAACTATAAAAAAACCACTATTAGCTATTGGTATAAAGGATAGAATATAAGTTTGAATATTACAGTGGTATTAGAGCATGTTCCTTGTCAGTTGTGCGCTAGAACATGAACAGTAAATGAATGCAGAAGAAACCGCTTTTGTGACTTATAGAAGAAGGGAGGGCAGGTACAAAGAGGATTTGGAATTTGAAGAGATTAAATTGGAAGATACAAATTCATACATGGACCCAATAGGAATAACCTATGATAGAGGAAAGGGAACAGGGGAAGATGATTATATAATGGCATTCCAGAGCTTGGTTAGCGCCTTAAATGAATAGTTAAGGGACATAAAGAGTTGGTACATTATATAAAAATATTGGTTCTAAAGTCAAAACATGGTCAAAATAGTCTACACATTTCAACGAGAGATAGAGGATCCACTAGCAGTAGCAGGAAACATGCCTACACTCATATGAAGAATAATCCTCACATATACAACAAACCTTTGAGACCTACTATGCCTCACTTTTTGGAAAATGCCATTGCAAGACCAGTCATGCCAGTTGAACCTAGTGAACCATTTGGGGGTTATCTATAAGAGTACATGTATTTGGGAGATAAGTTCCATTTAGTTATGTCATTCTCAAACTTCTGTAATATGAAAATAAAGAACCGACCAAGTAATTTTAATAGAGGGTTTACCCAAAATGATGAATTGCAGAAGACAGTAGGCATATTGACCATTCCTAATTTTGATGGATCTTGCGATTGTTCAGCGACAATATGGGTCCAGATGTTGGATATTTATTTCCATCTAAACCCTATGACATATACAAATTCCATTAAACTGTCTATCTTACATTTAGATGGAGAGGCCCATGAGCGGTGGTACCATGGGTTAGTGACATCGGGTCATGACACCACTACTTCGTACAGTGATTTCATAGAGAGGATCATGGGGAAATTTGATAAGAGGGATCCCGATATACATTTTAGAGAGCTAGAACAACTCAAACAGACTAGCAGAGTCGATGCCTTCGTATGGGAGTTTCAAATAGTAGCAATTATGGTGATAGATGTATTTGAGGGCAGGTTGGTCATCTTATTTACATTAGCTTTGAAATATCATTTATGTGGGTAAGTGAAAGAATACAAACCATCCAATTTATAGGATTCCATAAGTAGAACTTGAGACCTACAATTCTTTTGTGCCCAAGAACAAACCTACACAACAACCCACCAATCCGTCGAAAAACACAGAAAATACAGTTCCATAGAAGGAATGGTCGAACGAGGACACCTGGCGAGATTTGAGAAGGAAGAACTTATGTTTCAATTGCAACGAACCTTAGGTACCCGACAATAGATGTATGGGTAAAGGGAAGGTACACCTCATTGAAGTAATTTCAGATACTAGTGAGGAAGATGAATTAGAGCAGAAATAGGATGGATAATTGCATAGTATGATTTTGGAACAATTTCCACACAGAGAAATTATCGCTACCCTCACAAGAGTCCCCACCTTCCATACTATTAGGATCAGAGGAAGTATCCAGGTACATCATACCATTGCTTTGATTGATGGTGGGCCCACCCACAACTTTATAAATTCCTCTTGGGTAGAGAGGAAAATATTTCCCACCAAGGACTTTGAGGGATTTACTGTTGTCATGGTTGGCAATCAAAGGATGAAATACACATAGAGGATACCTCAGTTATAGGTACAACTTGGGAATTATACATTGGTCGATGAATTTTATGTGGTAGATGTGCCAAACACGAGCATTGTTTTGGGAGTACAATGGTTGTACTCAATTGGGAAATACTCAACAAATTACCAAACATTAGAGATGGAGTTCTTCGCACCACATGGGAAAAGGGTATTCCTAAGGGGACTGACCAATCAAGCTTCAGTTTCAGCTACATCGAAGGGAATGGGCACCATATTCAGGCATGAGGACAAGACTCACATGAAAATATGGCCAACTCCAACACATAAGACTTCAAGGAAGGACTTGTGGTATAAAAAGGGATTTTCGGGTAGACCTCCAGACAAACATATGATGGACATTAGGTAATTTGGATGAGGAACCAATTCTAGGATTTTTAATCCTCACAGGTACCCAAGAAGATAGAACATGGGAGAGAAGAAACATAAATTTGAAGAAAAAGAAGAACCAACCAACAGTGGTATAAACTGGTTGATACAAATGGACAAGAATAGAAAGGGACAAATGATTTGGTATATTGGTCTAATATTGCTTGAGAACAAACAATTTCGAGTAGGGATGACCATACTATCCTATTTTAATTAAATCACCCAAATACACCCATTAACCTATTTTATTCCGGTAGGTTCGAGCGGGTATTAAAGAAAAGGGAATAACTGAGGACTAATATCACTAGGAGATGAAATGAACATCACTTTAGTGTTATTAGATCATCAATAGATTGTATAAGGTCAGTGGAGCAGATATCAACAAGCATGTGAAGCATGCACATCTTATTTCATCATGCATAAGTCAACGATCACTTACAATTGCAAACCCTAAAATTTACAAAAGTAAAGTCATGCAAACAATAAAAGTTACATGCAAACCCTAAAATTTATATAATAAGATAATTTGAACCAAAAACGCATCCCTTATTATTATTCACTTTTGAGATTGGTTACAAGAGCAAAAATAACAATAGCCACAACAACAAGTTGGGGTTGGGGGCGTGAGCCAACAACTAACAAGTGTTTTCAGTAGTGAAATCTATCTTCCCTAATCACTTTTGGATAGATCACTCAAATCTATCAATATATGTTTACCACATTCATTCTTCTGTAGAGATCAAGTATACAGTGAAGGAAAATATTACAGAGTCACATTTTATTGCTAGGAAATAGATGGAAATACCAAGAACAATTTGCTTTGATCCAAAGACTCATCCTTTCTTTTTCATGTCACTATCATTCTTCTCGACAGGTTCATATTACTATACTAGATGATTATAATACCATATTTTGCACATCCAGTGTAGATACTAGCATAAACATGGGAGAAGGAGGGCATCATCCATTCAGAAGAAAACAATTTGCTAGCTTCCAAGAAGGAGGCAAATCTAACGCACGTGTCAGCAATTATCTTCGAATAGGCCATAAAACTCTTCCTAGAAAGTTTCAGCACCATTGGCCAATTATTAAATCTATTTTGAGGATATCTATATCAAAGGAGGGCATTTTTATTATGCATGGGTGTCACCTCTAAGCACGCATCAATGTTTTGGAGATCTAGTGGATGCATGTGTTTTATATATTGAAGAAGATTCAAATCGATCAATATTGGTATGTAACTAAATTCTTACTTAGCCCTATTTCATATTTTATCTCTATATCTATCATTTTTAGGGTTTTTCTGGCACGGAGCCTATCTGCATCCAAAATCAATTATTTCTCAAAACACTTGAAACACATAAAACTATAAAAAAATCATCATTACCTATTGGTATAAAGGATTGGATAAAAGTTGGGATATTACAGTGGTATTGGAGCATGTTCCTCGCCAGTTGTGGGCTTGAAAATGAACAATGAATGAATCCAGAAGAAACTACTTTTGTGACTTATAGAAGAAGGAATGGAAAGTACACAGAGGATCTGGAATTTGAAGAGATTAAATTAGAAGACAATGATTCATACATGGATCCAACAAGGATACACTCTAATAGAAGAAATGGAACAAGGGAAGAAGAATATAGAATGACATTCCAGAGCTTAGCTAGCACCTTAAATGACTTAGCTAAGGGACAAAAAGAGGTGTTACATGCTATAAACAGGTTGATTCTTAAGCCAGAACAGGGTCAGAACAGTCTACCCATTTCAACGGGAGATAGAGGATCTACCAGTACTAGCAGGAAACATGCATACACTCATATAAAGAACACTCCTAATATATACACCAAACCTTCCATACCTACTATGCCTCACTTTCTAGAAAATGCCATCGTAAGACAAGTCATGCCAGCTGAACCTAGTGAACCATTTGGGGCTTATCTACAGGAATACAAGGATTTGGGAGATGATTTCCATTAAGCTATGCCATTCTCAAACTTCTGCAATATGAAAAGAAAGAATCGACCAAGTTATTTTAATAAAGGGTTTACTCATAACTATGAAATGCAGAAGAGAGTATGCAGGTTGACCATTCCTAAGTTTGATGGATCTCACAATTTTTTGGTGAGAATATGGGTCCAGAAGTTGGATACATATTTCCAACTAAACCCTATGATAGAGACGGATGCCATTAAATTGGATATCTTACATTTAGATGAAGAGGCTCATGAGTGGTGGTACCATGGGTTAGTGACACTAGGTCACGACACCAATACTTCATATAGTGATTTCACACAAAGGTTCACGGGGAGGTTTGATAAGAGGGATTAGGAGATACATTTCAGAGATCTAACGCAACTCAAACATACTAGTAATGTCGAGGCCTTCATATAATAGTTTTAGAGAATAGCAGTTATGGTGACAGATGTATCTGAGGGAAGGTTGGTCATGTTATTTACATAAGCTTTGATAGAGAATTTATGTGGGTGGGTGAAAGCATACAAACCATCCACTTTATAGGATTGCATAAGTATAACCCGAGGCCTATAAGATTCTGTGCGCAAGAACAAGCCTCCACAATAACCTACCAATCCACCGGAAAACAAGGAAAAGACAATTCCACTAAAGGAATGGTTAAATGAGGATGCACAACGAGATTTGAGAAGGAAGAAATTATGTTTCAACTACAAAGAAACTTGGGTACTTGGACATAGATGTATGGTTAATGGGAAGGTACACCTCATTGAAGTACTTTCAGATAGAAGTGTTGAAGATGAATTGGAGCAGAAATAGGATGGAGAACTCCATAGTATAGAGTTGGAACAATTGGCACAGAGAGAAACTATCACTACCCTCACAGGAGTCCCCACCTTCCATACCATCAGGATCATGGGAAATATCCAGGGACAACATCCAATTGCTTTGATTGATGGTGGGCCACCCACAACTTTATGGATGCATCTTGGGTAGAGAGGAAAATTTTTCCCACCAAGTAATTTGAGGGTTTTACCGTTGTCATGGCTGGAAATCACATGATCAAATGCACATAGAGGATACCTCAGTTATAGGTAAAACTTGGGAATTATACATTAGTTGACGAATTTTATGTGTAGATGTGCCAGACATGAGCATTGTTTTGGGATTAAAATGGTTGTACTCAATTGGGAAATACTAAAAAAAAAATACCAAACATTAGAGATGGAGTTCATGTCACTAGATGGGAAAAGGGTAGTCCTAGTGGGAATTCCCATTGAAGCTTCAGGTTCAGCTACATCAAAGGAAATGACCACCATATTCAGGCATGAGGACAAGACTCGCATGAAAATATGGCCAACTCCAACACATAAGACTTCAATCAAGGACCAGTGGTATAAAAAGGGCCTTCTAGGTAGATCTCCAAACAAAAGTATGATGCACACTAGGGAATTTAGACAAGGATCCAAATATAGGATGTTAAATCCTCACAAGTACCCAAGAATATACAGCGAGGGAATACCGAACATAGGAGAGAAGAAACATAAATTTGAAGAAAAAGAAGAATCACCTAGTAGTGGAATAAACTGGTTGATACAAATGGAAAAGAAGAGACATTGACAAATGATTCGGTATATTGGTCAGAGATCGCTTGAGGACAAGCAATTTCAAGCATGGAGGACCATAATGTCTTCTTTTAATTAAATCACCCAGAGACACCCGTTAACTTATTTTATTCCCATAGGTTTGAGGAGGTATTAAAGAAAAGGGAATAACTAAGGACTAATATAAGCAGGAGAAGAAAGGAACATCACTTCAATGTTATTGGATCATCAATAAATTGTAGAAGGCCAGTGGAGTAGATATCAATAAGCATGCAGACCATGTAGGCCTTATTTCATCTTGCATAAGTAAACGAGCAATTAGAATTGCATGCATGCAAAAGTAAAGTCATGCAAACCCTAAAAGTTACATGCAAACCCTAGAATATATATAAGAAGATAAGTTGAACAAAAAAGGAATCCATGATTATTATTCACTTCTAAGATTGGTTACAAGATGTCACATACCCCAGATTTGCAAAAATATTTTATGTTTGGGAAGACATTATGTTTTAATTTTATTATAAAGTTTGTAATTATTGACCAAGTGGGGTCAAGGATAATTGTATTTAATTGCTAAATACTTTATTAATTAATAAATAAAAGATGAGACAAAATATTAAGGAGGATGTTAAATGAGTGTCTACTGGCCACTTGGTGGAATAGGATAGGTTGAGAGCAGATTGACACTTGGAAGCATCCTCAGACTACTTCTAGCTATTGCAGGAGGCAGCTTCCCTATTTTTGTGGTCATGTTCCCCAAGAAAGTGGAATAAGAGCAAGTGGCTCATTAAGTGAAAAACTGACCCAAAGTACCTAAACATGCTGATAAAAATACCCATCGAATTCAGCTGAGGTTTCTCATTCTTTACTTGTGAAATTTTTGAGTCAAATTTTGTGCACAAGAGATTTGATGGAGGGGACAAGAAGAAATTTTTGAGTGGGACAGTGCTGACTTACTGAACTAGTGAAGTTTTTTTGGGCTGAGTTCTTACTACTACAAGCAGAAGTATTACTGTTGATTACTCTGAGGATTTGCACGGGTTTCTAAACCTATTCTCTCTTCCAGTGCTTTCAACCAAGTGGACCAGTAGACAGGCTCAGGGGTCCTAATATTTGCAGCTCAGTTGTCTTCAGAAGTTGGCTGGGAGGAACGGGATCCTTATGTTATTGTCTCCTCTGCTATATTACCAAGTTCTAAATTTTATTTTTATTTTCATTATGCAAGCATAGGAACTGAAATGTATAAATTTAGGATTTGATGCATCTATATGACTGATGAATGAATTACGTGACAATATTTTTCCACACCTTCAAGAAGGTAGTACTCTAGTACAGTAGGTGAAATTAAGTTTGATGATCAAATCAAATCAAAATGTGTAGGAATATGATTATTTACTTTCTATTGTTAAATCTTATAGGAATGTTAGAAAAAAGATTCCTCTATTTCAGGAGTTTCATTAGCTAAAATACATCTGTAAAAATTATAAATATAAACTACCACCAAAGAATGTTTATTAAAAATCAATACATAGTTTGGTAACCATGTTCTTTTAACACAGTAAAATAACTAATTCTAAGTTTCAACCTAATATATAGATACATATAACTTTTAATCAATACATAATAGAAAAATAATGCAAATGGAGCAACATTGGACTTTAAACAGTAAAAAGAAATGGTGGTAATAAATTAGGTTTTATAAATAATATATAGGTGAACTGCAGTAATACTGTATAATTAGTAAATATTATATTAATTAATAGTAAAAACAACTAACAATGCAGAGTATGATTTAAAATATAATTACCATATTTTCTGGGTCAAAACCCTAAACAAGTAACTTGTATAGTCAAGTAAATTCTTTTTATTTTTCCCTCAAGGTTTTTAGTATTCATAGTCTCATCCAAAACTTTACTGTTTATCTAATATATATATATATATATATATATATATATATATAATCTATAATTGTACTAAATTATATAAGATTGTATGTATAAACAGTGAACAATCTGTTTACTGTTTAAAAAAAAAACATAGTAACAATATTTAAGCTCAAATACTAAAACTAATTTATTATAATAATAACCTGGTTCAAGTCACGAGGTCAAACCCTACAACCAAGAGGAATTTCTCCTCTGATATTTTCTTAACATAATCGTTTATAATTAAGAAACCTAAAAAGAAAATTTCCTTGTTAATAAAACAAATACAGTATTATAACCAAATTTGAACATGTGGTTTTCTTTTACAGAGTAAATTCTTTTAAAATCCTCAAATAGATACAAATAGTAAAAACCCAAAAGGATCTTCTATTTGTCTTAAAAGACTTAAAAATCACCAAAAGAAACAGTAACGTTTTAGAACCCCACACTTCAAGTCATTCAAAGGCTTCAAACAACATAGAAAACCATGATGTCCAAGTATGTCAAAGACTACATTTTACATAGGCCGGTGCACCCATTTTACTGATAACCTATTACAAGTTAAAAACAAAATGTTTACAAACTGCAAACCCTAAGAAAAACATAATCAATCGAACAAAACAGTTCTACGAACACATGGCCTTTACCAGCGAAGCATTGTTCAAACGCATCTATGGCAAGGGAGCTCTCTGCGAGAAAATATCTTTCCAAGCCCCACACATCACGACAGAAGGAACCTCAGGTATGAAATTGAGGCTTACCCGGTTGTTTGAGAAGCGTGGAGCCTTTTTCATGAGGTATCATTTGTCTTCTAGCTCACGGTAGTGAGATTTCACATGTAGGAGAATTCTGCATAAGAATGTTGAGAAATGTTAAGTTCATTTTAAAAAAAAAACCTGTTACAGTAGTGAAATTTTCTTGGCATTTGCTGAAAGTGTTAAAATGAGTTTACCTGGAGATATTTTGACCTTGGCCACACGGTAATTTGTTTTGCACAGCAACCCTGGCCAAGGAAAACTTCATACCCTAGCAATGGGGTAGGAGAAACATAATCTAAGAACCTCAACGAGAATGAGAAAACCACAGTAAAAGCCACGACAAAACCAAATCTCCTTATTGTCATCAAAATCCACAAAGTAAGTCATGAGTTATAAATCCCGTAACCACATTGCTAATGATCAGAGGTTTCAACTTGGATGATAAGTGGGTGAAGTCACTCACAAAGCCAAACGTTGGCATCAAATGCAATCACTCACAGAGCTAAATGATGGCACCATAGGCCCAAGAGGCCATGATTATGGCGGCACTACTCACAGCAGTAAAATTATTGGTAAACAATGCGAGATTTTAGGGTTTGATTGTTTATGTAGTAGGGTTTTCCAACACATGAACCCTATCCACTAACCATTAGCCATGTGGATTCCACTATGAAGAAAATTGCTTGGGTTTTGATTTGAGTTTCTTTTATAGTCCCTAACGACATCATTTAACCTGTTAGCCAAACCTTTGTTAAATATTAATACTACACACATATTCACATAATGTATACTTTTTCCCTTTCACATGGTAGATACCTAGGTAGTTAGCAAATCTGTAGTTTGCATAAATCATTTTTGTCCCACATACAAATGTCCAATTCTTTAACCACATAAGGATACATAAGCATAGGTTACTTCGTGTTTATGATCACACTTTGGGCATATGTTAATTCCATTGCATATGAAATACTTTGGTAAAAGTAGTATTGCAAGATTTAGATTACAGGTTTTTCCTTCTATAATGTTGCTTGTAGAATTAAGATCTATTACACCAACAATAGATTTAATTTAAGATTTACAGGTTATGTTCATAGTTTATGCTAGAGACATAAGTTTCTATCTTTTCGCATATTTTCTAAGTATTTAAGCCTTTAAATAAAATAAATAAATATAGGCAAGCATCATCGTTTTACAATAACATAACCGATTTCAAGATTTGGAAACGAAAACAGGTTTGGAAATACCTTCATCTTTTCACAAAACGTTATTTTAAATAAACACGCTAGCATTTTAATTTTGCAAGTTGAGATAATTAGTCTCGATCTTGAAACTGGGAACAAAACGTTTTACCTATAAAAAGACCTGTACAAGAATCACCATTTCACTGCATTAGCTTCAAGAGCTAAGCAAGCCTCGGGCATGAACTGAAGTTCCTTCATTTTAAACAGGAGACAAACTTTAGTACATAGTAAACAAACAATTGTCTTCAGCTCATACTACTTTAGATCATTACCTACTAAATCAATCTTTCAATACATAAGCATGAATGCAGATAGTGAAGTATGGAATTATAGAAATTAATAAAGAAAATTGTTTTAGTTTCTAGATTAGACCCTGTATGATGTTAACTGTTAGCAGTTAAGTTACTCTCCTTATCGATGATTTTAAACTTTAATTGTCGTACGCAAAAATTTAAAATTTTATGAAATTTTGGGGTATTACATATGGTATCAGAGCACACGTTCAGACACTAGGCCTGAATGCGGCTCAACCTGCGTAGAAAAATAGTAAATAAAATGCATGCATACTGATTTATTATTTTTTTTGAAATGTTATTACCAGAATTTTTTTTCTAAGCTAGAACTGCGGGTATGGAAAGACTCGAGGAATATGCTAATGAAGGGTCCCCATTAAACAAACAAAGTAATTCTGGAAAAGAACTGGTTAAGGAAGAAATAACTAACAATTCTTCATAATTATTACAAACTGTTAAAGAATTATGAATTGAAATGGAAACAATTAAAAAAGAGAATGAAAGAATTCTAAGAGCTCAAGAGGAGTTGAACCAGATATTGATGGAAAAATTTCAGAGTGAAGGGAAAGATAAACAGACAGGATCCAAAAATATGTCCTACTAATTACTCCAACCAGCTAAATGCAAGAATGACCATTTACAACTTAACTTGAAAAGCAGATATCTGGTGGCAGGATTTAAAACGAGTAAAAGGTATTAAGGAAAAGAACATTAATTGGAGTACCTTTAAAAAATACTTTAAAAAGAAGTTTTTGTCGAAATAGTATTATGAAGAGCGAGCTAAAGAATTCTATGAACTGAAGTTGGGCACTATGAACATGAAGGAATTAAACAATAAATTTTTAAGTTTACTACGTTACGTGCCTTACATTGTGGACGAGAAGGCCAAGGTGTAGCGTTTTCTGAGTTGTTTACCTTTTTACATTAAAGATAGAATTGAATACGATAACCCTAAAATCCTTGAGGAGGCTATACGAAAGGAAATTTTTTGCTATGAGTAGAACCAAAAAAGGGAAAGCATGCCAAACTGAAAGGCCAAGAGGTCTAATAATTTTGAACATAAAAAGAAGGGTTTCACATCTAACTACAATTTTGGGAATAATAACACACGTAAATATCCTGATAAGAATTTCCAAGGAAATAAAGGTAACTCACAGTCAAACCCTAATGGCCCTAGAAGTAAAGAACTTGCCAATAATCACAACAACTATGTTAAGAATAATAAATGTAAAGAATCAATAAAGTGTTGGGATTGTAATGGACCTCATTATGCACCAGTCTGCCCTAACGGAAAGAAGACTATCAACAACATTCAGACACTGCAGAGATCACTATCGGTGACTTAGCAAGGGAAATACCTAGGATCAACGCGGAACTGGAGAATAGGCATGCTAATTATCAAACTTCCATTGTGGAAGTAGAAGGTAAGTTGAATCAAACACCCATTTCTATCTTAATTGACCCAGGGGCTAGCCTGAGTTATGTTTCTCCTACTTTAGTAGAAAAATGCAATTTATCAGTAGAAAAGTTTGCAAAGTCATGGCTAGTTCAACTAGCTATAGGAGTAAAAAGAAAAGTGATTAATTTTGTAAAAGACTGCACTATATTTATGAATTAGTTTGAAACTTCTGTGAAGCTGAATGTACTTCTGTTAGGCTCGTATGATGTGTTAATTGGCATGGAATGGTTAGAACAGCATAGAGTATTTTTGAACTGTTTCGATAAAATTTTTACATGCATAAATAATGAAGGAGAAACAGTAACCGTCATAGGAATTCCTAGGAAAACAGTTATCAGACAAATCTCTTCCTTGCAATTAAAGAGAGTTGTTTAGAAGGGTTGTAAATCCTTTGCTATAACTGTAACTGATGAAGAACAGATTAATAATGAAGATAAACTAAAGCTGGAATATATTCCAATCATGAGGGGGTATTCGGATTTATTTCCGGAAGAAATTCAGGGACTGCCTTCGAAAAGGGAATTATATTTCACTATTGAACTGGTACCTTATGCAATTCCTAGCACAAAAGCTCCTTATCGGATGAATATATTGGAACTAAATAAATTAAAATCAAAGTTAAAGGAACTTATTGATAAAAAGTATATAAGACCAAGCGTGTCTCCTTGGGGAGCACCTGTCATTTTCGTTAAAAAGAAGGACAATACTCTACGCTTATGCATTGACTACCGTCAACTTAATAAAATGACCATTAAAAATAGATACCCGTTTCCCCGCATAGATGATCTGTTTGATCAGATGCATGGAGCATCTATATTTTCAAAGATTGATTTACGATATGGTTATCATCAAGTCCGTTTCAAAGATGAAGACATTTTTAAAACAACTTTTAGGACCATATCTGGTCACTACGAATTTATTGTCATGCCATTTGGGCTCACTAATGCCTTGGTTGTCTTCATGTGTTTAATGAATAATGTATTGCATAAGTATCTTGATAAATTCGTAGTTTTTTTATTGATGACATTCTAATTTATTCTAAGTCTAAAGAAGAACACAAGGAGCACTTAAAAATTGTTTTACAAGAGTTAAGGGAACATCATCTTTATGCTAAATTCAGTAAGTGCGATTTTTTTAAAGATAAAATACAATACTTGGGGCATGTAATAACAAAAGAAGGGATCTTGGATGATCCAGAAAAGATAAAATCAATTGAATAATGGTTGGTCCCAAATGATGTGACTGACATGCGATCATTCATAGGGATTACCAGTTACGATAGAAGATTCATTGAGGGGTTATCAAGAATCACAAATCCCATAACTTCTTTACAGAAGAAAGGAAAGAAATTTGAGTGGAATGAAAAGTGTGAAGAAATTTTTAAGAAATTTAAAACACTATTAACTACTGCACCAATCTTAAGAATTGTTGATCCTAATAAGGACTTTGTCATATGTAGTGATGCATGCAATGATGGTCTAGGTGGGGTCTTAAATCAAGAAGGACACATAATTGCATACAAGTATAGGAAGCTTAAAATTCATGAGAAAAACTATGCTACCTATGATTTAGAGTTGGATGTCATCATACATGCTTTGAAGATGTGGTGTCATCACTTAATCGGAATTTTTTTTTATGTTAATGACAGATAATAAGGGTTTAAAATATTTCTTGGATCAACCAAATTTAAATGCAAGGCAATCTAGGTGGCTAACTTTCCTTAGCGAGTACAATTTCAAGATCCAACATATTAAGGGAAAAGAAAATAAAGTCGCTGATGCTCTAATTAGAAATGTAAGGCTGAACTTTATAGCAAAAATCAGCACTTATAAAATAGATTTAGAAGATCAGCTAGAGGGAGTAAAATTGGATGAAAAGTACCAGAAATTACAAGCTAACGTGGAAGAAAATTTAACTAAAATTTTAAGTATAGGGTATAGTCTAAATGAAAAAGGATTTCAACTTTATAAAAACTGGCTGTATATACCTAATGTACCTAAAATTAAGCTGTTTATTTTAAATGAAATACATAAGACTCCTTACTCAGGACATATTGGTTATCAAAATACTATAACCATGTTATGGAAAGATTATTTTTGGCCAAATATGAAGAATGAACTGGCATAATACATTGCTAAGTGCTTTGAATGTCAACAGGTTAAGACTAAACACTAGCATCCAGCCGGTTTATTACAACCATTACCCATCCCTAGCTGGAAATGGGAAATAATCAGTCTTGATTTTATTATAGGTCTACCTAGAAATCAGAATTAGAATGATTCGATAATGGTAGTCGTCGATAAACTTAGTAAAGTAGATCATTTTATACCAGTAAAGACCACCTACAAGGCTGCTAATATTGCTGATATATTCATGAAACAATTTTTTTTTTTGCATGGGATGCTGAAAGTTATAATTTCTGGCAGATACCCTAAGTTTACGGGCAATTTCTAGAAGTCTTTATTAAAGGCCTAAATACTACTTTAAATTTCAGTACATTTTTTCACCCCCAGACGGATGGACAGACTGAAAGGGTGAATCAAATATTGGAAGATATGCTAAAGATGTATGTTAGATAACCTCCAGGTAAATGGGAGGATTACTTACACTTGGTAGAGTTTACTTATAACAACCACTACCAAGCTTCAGCAAGATACAACCCATTTGAAATTCTATAAGACATAAAGTGCAATACCCCCATCTCATGGAGTAACCCAATTGACAGGTTAGAACTAGGACCTGAACTATTAAAGGAGATGGAGTTAATTGTAAAGCAGGTGCAAGGTAATTTAAACGTTGCACAAGACAAACAAAAAAGTCAAGCAGATCTTAAATGAACTCAGAGAGAGTTCCAGGTGGGTGAACATGTTTTTATAAAGGTAAGGCCTAAAAAGAGTTCTTTGAAGTTAGGAAGTTGTGCTAAGTTGGCACCCAGATATTGTGGGCCTTTTGAAATACTGTCTAGAATGGGGCAAGTGGCATATCAACTAGATATTTGTTTTAAAAAGATATGTACATGATGCTGCTCATGTTATAAATTGGAATGATGTGCAGGTGGAACCCGAAGGATATTTTCTGGTGGAACTAGATTGTATCCTCGATGGGAGGGAGATCTTACTTTGGAATCACACCATTGAATAGGTGAAGGTGCAATGGAAGCACCTTAGTCTAGAAGAAGCCACCTGGGAATTGGAAAGTGCAGCATATCCAATTATGTTCCAAGGAAAGTCTAAGGACAATAAATAAAATAACATCGAGGATGATGTTATATTTAAGGGGGTGTGTATGTCACATACCCCAGATTTGCAAAAACATTTATGTATGGGAAGACATATGTTTTAATTTTATTATAAAGTTTGTAATTATTGACCAAGTGGGGTCAAGCATAATTGTATTTAATTGCTGAATATTTTATTAATTAATAAATAAAAGGTGAGACAACAACTTAAGGAGGCCGTTAAATGAGTGTCTACTGGCCACTTGGTGGAATAGACTGGGTTGAGAGCATATTGACACTTCGTGGCATCCTCAAACTACTTCTAGTTGTTGCAAGAGGAAACTTCCCTATTTTTGTGGTCATGTTCCCCAAGAAAGTGGAACAAGAGTAGGTGGCTCATTAAGTGAAAAACTGACCCAAAATACCCACACATGCCGATAAAACTACCAGTCAAATTCAGCTAAGGCTGCTCATTCTTTACTTGTGAAATTTCTAAGTGAAATTTTGCACACAAGAGATTCGATGGAGGGGACAGGAAGAATGTTTTGAGTGGAAAAGTGCTGACTTACTGAACTAGTATATTTGTTTTGGGATGAGTTCTTATTGCTACATGAAGAAGTATTACTACTGATTACTCTGAGGAGTTGCAGGGGTTTCTAAACCTATTCTCTCACCTAGTCCTTTCAACCAGGTGGACCAGTAGAAAGGCTCGGGGGTCTGAATATTTGCATCTCAGTTGTCTTTAGGAGTTGGTTGGGAGGAATGGGCTCCTTAGATTGTTGTCTCCTTTGCTATATTACCAGGTTCTAAATGTTATTTTTATTTTCTTTATACAAGCATAGGAATTGAAATGTATAAATTTAGGATTTGATGCATCTATATGACTGATTATTTTGTTAGTTAGTTAAAAATTTTATTGCTCCAAGATTTATAAATTATTATTAAACATGTATTAGAATAAATGATTTGGGGTTAGTTTAAATTTACTGATGAATGAATTACCTCACTGTATTTTTCTACACCTTCAAGAAGGTAGTACTCTAGTGCAGTAGGTGAAATTAAGTTTGATCATCAAATCAAATCAAAATATATAGGAATATGATTATTTAATTTCTAGTGTTAAATCTTATAGGAATGTTAGCAGAAAGATTCCTCTATTTCAAAAGTTTCATTAGCTAAAATACATCTATAAAAATTATAAATATAAACTACCACCAAAGAATGTTTATTAAAAATCAATACACAGTTTGGTAACTGTGTTCTTTTAACACAGTAAAATAACTAATTCTAAGTTTCAACCTAATATATAGATACATGTAACTATGCATATAACTTTTAATCAATACAAAATAGGAAAATAATGCAAATGGAGCAACATTGGACTTTAAACAGTAAAAAGAAATGGTGGTAGTAAATTAGGTTGTATAAATAATATATAGGTGAACTGCAGTAATACTGTATAATTAGTAAATATTATATTAATTAATAGTAAAAACAACTAACAATGCAGAGTATGATTTAAAATATAATTACCATATTTTCTGGGTCAAAACCCTAAACAAGTAACCTATATAGTCAAGTAAATTCTTTTTTTTCCCTCAAGTTTTTTAGGCTCAAATAAGTAACAAAGTAACAAAAAAACTGAGTAACAATATTTAAGCTCAAATACTAAAACTAATTTATTATAATAATAACCTAGTTCAAGTCATGAGGTCGAACCCTACAACCAAGAGGAATTTCTCCTCTGATACTTTCTTAACATAATCCTTTATAATTAAGAAACCTAAAAAGAAACTTTCCTTATTAATAAAAAAAATATAGTATTATAACCAAATTAAAACTTATGGTTTTCTTTTACAAAGTAAATTATTTTAAGATCCTCAAATAGATACAAATAGTAACAACCCAAAAGGATCTTATATTTGCATTAAAAGACTTTAAAATCACCGAAAGAAATAGTAACATTTTAGAACCCCACAGTTCAAGTCATTCGAAGGCTTCAAACAACACAAAAAACCATGATGTCCAAGTCTGTCAAAGACTCCATTTTACACAGGCCGGCGCACCCATTTTACTGATAACCCATTACAAGTTAAAAACATAATGTTTACAAACTACGAAACCCTAAGAAAAAACATAATCAATTGAACAGAACAGTTCTACGACCACAGATCCTTTACCTACAAAGCATTGTTCAAACACAGCTACGGAAAGGGAGCTCTCTGCAAGATAATATCTTTCCAAACCCCACACATCACCACAAAAGGAACCTCGGGCATGAAACCGAGTCTTACCCGGTTGTTTGAGAAGCGTGGATCCTTTTTCCTGAGGTATACTTTGTCTTCCAGCTCACATAAATGAGCTTTCACCTATAGGAGAAGTCTGCACAAGAATGTTGAGAAATGTTAAGGTCATTAAAAAAAAAACATGTTACAGTAGTGAAATTTTCTTGGCACTTGTCAAAAGGGTTAAAACAAGTTTACCTGTATATATTTTGACCTCGGTCACACAGTATTTTATTTTGCAAAGAAACATTGGCCAAGGAAAACTTCATACCCTAGCTACGGGGCAGGAGAAACATAATATAAGAACCTCGACGAGAATGAGAAAGAAAATTAATAAAGAAAATTGTTTTATTTTCTAGATTAGACCCTGTAGGATGTTAACTGTTGGCAGTTAAGTTACTCACCTTATCGATGATTTTAAACTTTAATTGTCGCAAGAGAAATTTTAAATTTTTATGAAATTTTGGGGTATTATACAATAGCAACAATATCAATAGCCGTAGAAGTAAGTTGGGGTTGGGGCCGTGAGCCAGCAAATAAGAGGTGTTTTCGGCATTGAAATCTATCTATCGTAATCACTTCCAAATAGATCACTCAAATCTATCAATAACTCTTCACCGCATTCATTCTTTCACAGAGATCAAGTATACAACGAAGGAGAATATTACAAGTCACATTTTACTGCTGGGAAATAGATGGAAATACCCAAAACAATTTGCTTTGATCCAGAGACTCATAATTTCTTATCCATGTCACTATCTTCCTCTCGGCACGGTCATATTACTATATTGGGTGATTATTAGACCATCTTTTGCACATCGAGAGAAAATACCACCATAAACATGGGAGAAGGAGGGCGTCACCCATTCAAAGGAAAAAAAATCACTAGCTTCCAAGAAGGAGGAAAATATTATGCATGTGTTAGAAATTATATTCAAATATGCCATATAACTCTTCGTGGAAAGTTTCAACATCATCGACTAAGTATTAAAGTTGTTCCGAGGATAACTCTATCAAAGGGAGGTGTTTTTATTATGCATGGGTGTCACCTTTGAGCATGCATCAACATTTTGGAGATCTAGTGGATGCATGGTGTGATTGTATTTTTTATACTAAAGAATATTCACAACCATTAATATTGGTATGTTACTAAATTCTTACTGAGCGCTATTTCCTAATTTATCTCCATATCTATCTTCTTTAGAGTTTTTTGGCACGTAACCTATTTGCATGCAAAATCAATTATTTTTCAAAACACATGAAACACATAAAACTATAAACAAATCATCATTACCTATTGGTATAAAAAATAAATACCAATTGGGATATTACACATAGTCTAGGACTTGTTGAAAAGAAAAATCCCTAAATTGTATGTTGATGACATTCGGAAAAACTTTTTTCAAATCAAACAAAATTAAAACCCTCTCAACTGTATGCATCACATTGAACTTGTAACTAGGGTCAACATAAATAGTATTCCTGATATTATTCTCTAATTCCGTCAAGAACTTGTCATTCCAGAACTACAGCGAAGTCCTTAGAACTTTAAACTAGACTGGGATTTTTTTAATAGGTTCAT
>LPNX010838703.1:0-2500 GCA_001517045.1 Pseudotsuga menziesii | reverse complement strand
TGTCTGTTTCTCGTTTCAATAATTATAGTGCAATTATGTTATGGCACTATAGACTAGGCCATCCCAATTTCGTGTACCTTCAAAAACTTGTTCCCTCATTATTCAGCAATAAAAATACAAAATATTTTTAGTGTGAAGTTTGTCAATTCACTAAACATGCCCGTACCCCTTATTAAATTCAACAATATAAAAAATCCCATCCATTCTCAATGATCCATAGTGATGTTTTGGGACCTTCACGTATCAAAAGTATGACTGGGACTCGTTGGTTTATTTTATTTGTAGATGATCACAATAGGATCACTTGGGTGTTTCTCATGAAAGAAAAATCAGAGGTTGGGAAAATCTTCAAAAACTTCAACACTATGATTAAAACCCAATTCCATACCAAAATACAAATCTTTAGGACTAATAATGCAAAGGAATACTTCAAACACATTCTCAGAGATTACCTACAAAGTGAAGGCATTATACGCCAAAGTTCATGTGTCGATACTCCTCAACAAAATGGAGTAGTGGAAAGGAAAAATAGACACATTCTAGAGGTTGTTGGATCACGTATGTTTTCCACTCATGTCCCAAAACACTTTTGGGGGGAAGCCATACTCAAAGCAACTTATCTCATAAACTGAATGCCTTCCTATGTCTTAAACTTCCAAACACATTGTCAACTCCTTCTTCACTCTTATGCCAACACCCGAATTGTCTCAACAATACCACTCAAAGTATTTGGGTGCTCCGTGTTTGTCCATGTCCACCAACAACACAGAAGTAAACTCGACCCCAAAGCACTCAAGTGTATATTCCTTGGTTACTCTCCAAACCAAAAGGGGTACAAATGCTATTCCCCTGTTACAAAAAGACTATACACTTACATGGATGTTACTTTCTTTGAACATCAACCTTACTACCCCAAATCTGATATTCAGGGCGAGAATCTCATATAGTGATACCAGCTTTGGGATATTGATGCCACAACAACCAACAACTACCCAAGTCCCCAAGTCACCATCCCTCCTATCTCAACTAATCCTACTCCAAACCACAGTCACCAAATAGAAACAAAATATAAAAATCTTCCACCTTCTTCAACTCCTGTCCAATGTCCGAAACCTGCAATCAATGGTGAGTTCATAAATGAGAAGATTCAAGAAGATTTAGAGCAACAAGCACCTCCCAAGCAAAGTCAAGAATATGACCCGAATGCAAGAACACATGAAACTTCACCATGTAACACTAGCTCTGAATTCATCACTAATGAGTCTATTGCTAATGACCTTGATTGTCCCATTGCCGTAAGGAAAGGTAGAAGGTCATGTACCAGTCATCCAATCTACAACTTTGTCTCTTATAAAGGGTTGTCACCTAGCTTCCAAACATTTGTGGCAAATCTGAACAAAGTGCAGGTTCCTAACTCCATTCAAGAAGCCATTTCAACTCTGGAATGGAAGACTGCTGTATGGGATGAAATGCAGGCACTAAAGAAAAATGGAACTTGGGAGATTTCAAACCTACCAAGTGGGAAACATCCAGTAGGATGTAAATGGTTATTCATTGTCAAATACAAGGCTGATGGAAGCATGGACAGATTTAAAGCACGACTGGTTGCAAAAGGGTTCACTCAATCCTATGGCATTGACTACCAAGAGACGTTTGCTCTAGTAGCCAAATTAAACACTATTCGGGCACTATTATCATTGGATACCAATCTTGACTGGCCTCTCCACCAACTTGATGTTAAGAATGCCTTTCTAAATGGAGACCTTACAGAAGAAGTCTACATGGACATTCCTCCTGTATTTGAAACAAAGGCAACTATGAATAAGGTATGTAAGTGTTAGCTCTCCAAGAAACTACTCAGTGGTTATGGCTGAGTATGCTTGGTAACTTAGAAATTATGTTTTTAGTAGGTGGATCAATGGGATACCAAGAAAGCACAATGAAGAGATTAACTTATCAGAACATCTTAATGAGCCAGTGCTTTTAGAAACTATAAATCAGATGCAATATAACAGTGAGTGGTATGAAGAATACTATTTTAGATAACCAAGTACATGGAATGTAGGGTCAAAGATAACCAAGTACATTTGAATGCAGGGTCATACTAAATAGTAAAGGATTCCTTCATTCAAGTTCATGAGCATAAAGCTGAGCTAAACTTAAACAGAGTACAGAACAGAAAGATAGATGAAAAGTCTGATAATAGCAGCAAAAGAAGACTGTGATTGTATTAAGATAAGCAATCAGTACATAGGCCAAATTCTCTCCAAGATTGAACCGCCCCCCTCCTTTGCTCAGCCTCAGTACTTAGGCTTTATAGCCTTTACAACAGTCTTCCGATCCTAGAAAACTGGATCTGTTTATCTAAACATAGTAAAGTCTAGAACTAATTGTAAACTCCAACAAAACAAATCCTTTATTAAAGGAAATCGAACTAAATCAGCTGCAAGAATATCTGACATTCTTCAATGTGATGACAAAGCAAGAGATCTCCGAAGGC
>LPNX010838651.1:403631-532532 GCA_001517045.1 Pseudotsuga menziesii | reverse complement strand
TATACAAAGGATATAATTATTTAACTATATGTTAAAAGGGTTATATCTTAAAGTCTAAAAGAAATTATGCGGGCACCATTATGTATAATGATAGTAACACAACGTTATCATCACTGAGTGATGTATAAGTCAACATGAGTAGATGAGGACCTTGCGCATTAATGAGAAATTTACGGTGCAGATTTCTTGGAGGGAATCAAGGGATTTATTCCCGTAACAAGAAAACTTTGCCTTACGCCTTAATAAATTGCAGACTGTTGCAGAAATATTTATGCCACTCTTCTTGTACGTAGCTAAGAGGGGAAACACTTTAATATGCCAATGGCTATCCAGCGATGGAGAGATGAATATCTGCCTTTAAAAGGGGAGTTTTCTGCATTTGCAAGGGGGGGCGCATTGTCATTTGAGGAGCAATCTCTGCTTATACCACAGGGCAAACATTAGCCGGGAGAAAAAGGGGGCATGCGCGAGTGCTGGAGGTTACTTTTCGAAGAGCCCTATGCCTTGGGGAAGGCGATCTCCTGATAGTGGATATGACGACCCATTCTCCCCGTCCGAACAAGGAAGGTAAACATCAAGCCTAGTAAATTATTTTTATATATAATATGCAATGTTTTGAGTATGGCAAGGCAACTTGTTGAAAGGTATTGCAAGGGTCTCCAGTTTGATAACCATTGGAATAGGGACCGCATAATTGCTAGGAGATTATATCTGTAGGTTAGTCCCCGACTTGATCCTAATTAGATGTTTGAGTAAACATTCAAATTAATGTGGAAGTATTTCTCTTAAAACACGAGTCGGTTGCTGTTAAGACCATCTCAAACATTCTGAGATGCCTTTCTCCACGTCGGCATTTTGACCAGCACTGGTGGCTTTTCATTCTTGCATTATTTATTAATGCTTGGGATCTATCTTTTGCTCTTCACTAGTTTGGCCTTACGGATACCCTTCTGCGTGTTGGTCTGATAGTAGATCCACGCTTGACTATTTGCAAAAGTAGATCTTTGTTTTTATCTTGGTTATCTGTTGTGTTGGACTGACACCGGTTACTCCCTTTGGGCTCAAACAAAAGGTGTATGGAATAATGCACCCTGCGTGGGATTGGGTATAGACCTAGGATTTCTTTCCTTTCTTCAATATAGATATTTATATAAATATCGGTCCATCGACCTTTCTCTATTGCAACGCCTGGGTTTGTTATAACGGACTTCAAAGAAATGAGCCTTGAGATGCCAATGCATACGATTTGTTGTAAATTGGCAAATCTGTTTACCTCATCGATTTATCTTCCCAGGATAGCGTTTATTTTTCCCAGGCTAGCGTTTCTCCTTTTTTATTCTTGTTTGTTGATTTGTTTATTGGGAAGATGAGTCCGTAGGCCGGATCAAGCTACAATATCAATTGGTGAAGTCATGTGGCTATTTTCAAAATGCATGGTATGGACGTTTGGGTTGTCTAGGGTTACAACCGGTGATCTTTTTTTTTAGTTGGGTTTCGATCATTCTTTCTAGGTCTTAGTGTTAAGTGATTATTTTATTTAGATTTGTTACATGTAGATTGGATCTACAACATCATTATGGAGATTAAAGATTTCAATGATATGATCGTTTTTCTTTAAATTGTTAGAGAGGCGAATGGGTTGTGGTTAAAACTCGGCTTAGCCATTGGATCCATGGCTCTTACTTTTGGATTATTTGTTTTATAAAAATTTGAATACTATACCCAGAGAATATCGACAATAGTGTCTTGGAAGAAAATAATAGCTCATATATATGGATGTAATCAAGTCCTAAACTTATTTTGCCTTCCTTTTTTCTTAATATTCTTATGATTTTTAATCGTCTGGTCTCGTTTGACTTAGAAGCATTTGGCATTGAACACTGCTTGTTTCGTTTTAATGGCATCTGCGTAAAATATTCACAGTCAGCAAATCGAGTTTGCTTGCAGTCTGTCATGATCAGTTAGTCTGCAGTTTCTGAGATGCTCTCAGAAAAGTGTCTATCAGATAGAGAAGGATGGCAACAATGAGGTTGCAGAATGTAATATTGCTCTTTTCATGAATAATATATGAGGTGACTATTTTGGTGGACGTAACCCCGGGGTAGGGGTGAACCACGTATATGGTGTTTTTATTGATGGCTCTTTGTGTTTATACTTATGTTGGGCAATTTCTGTTTGTATTGATGATTGATCCACACATGTTTTCCCATCAGCTAGCATCTTATACGGTAGATATTGAGGTTAAAAAGGGTGACTGGGTTATGCATCTTGTTTTATCACTATAAGGTTAGTTGTTTGTGAACTGATCACCTTGTTCTGAAATTTGTAAATGATGATGATGGAATGCTTTGAACTACACCCTTTAAAGGTTAGGCACGATGGTTAGGGTATTCACTTTAAAAAAAAAATATATCATTGATAGAAGCTTTCAAAGACATGCTTTTGGTAAGAATGAAAGTATGGTTGAAACTGCATATAATTATTAATGGAGGAAAGGCCTATTCCTGTAAAATTTGAATGCGTTATAGATTACAAGTTTAGGTTATTATTATGGCTAGAGTAATGATTATAGTTTGCGTGGAATGATATGTCATAAAGTATGGTTAGAAAGAGGAGGTTGCATCAAAGTCTTTGGATTATGGTTTTATATAAAGGTATGTCAAAAAAATCTTAACAAGGCGACAAGTATATTTGGTTAAAATATGAACTCTCGAAGAACGGTGTATCAAAGGTATAAAGTTTGTTTTGATAGGACCAATAAGAAATGAAAATAAAAGGGTATCGTAATTCTTTTATGACTTGAGTGCTTGGATGATCTCTTTATTTATGGTAATGAAAATGGTTGGGTGATTTCCTATAAATGTTTTTGGGTTATGACAATGGATAATATGTATATAAAGGTTGAAAGTTTCTCCTAGTGTATTATGTAATATAATATCAATAGTGGGAAGCAATGAAAAGGTTGATTGTATTATGTTGGGAAGAATGCTGATCCCGATACAATAAGCCTTCTCGTAACGACCAACCCCCTTTTAATGCTTGTTTTACAATTGTCGAATCTGATTTGATATGTTTTCATTGTAATGTCATGTAAATTCTTGACTCGTTTGTAGTACAGTGGAACAAAATCTTTGTTTACCCCTTTTCTTTTATCATGATGGCATTGAGGTATAATAGGTACATTACATATGGTATCAGAGCGAGAGTTGGAACACTTGGGCCTATTGGGCTCAAAATGCTCCTGCAGTTTTCGTTTCGAACTAATGATTGAGTTTTGTGATAACAGGAATCATCAAGTCTTATTGTTCTGTAAATACTGGTACCTTAAGATGTACCAAACACAGATATTTATTAACCCTGTAGTTGTGCAGGAGGAGGTGGAATATTCTCTCAAAAATTGCGATGAAGAAGGCCATTACTTTCGCCAGTTTGAGGAGAGGACCAATGATTAATGTGGAGTTTGAACTACTGAAAGGAGTGACCTTTAGAACTTACCTTCATAGCTAGATTGGCTGTTAATGACAAGAGGTATGTTTGAAAAAAAAAACTCTTAGAATTCCATACGGAAAGAATAATATTATGGTAGGTTACTTTGTAAGACACAATGAAATCTTAGCATTGAGAAGGTTACCTAATTACCAACAGAATGTAGGATTACCAAATACCTAACAAGAATTGAGTATTGAATTATAAATCCTCTAGAACTAAGCTAGGATGCATTATTGGTAATAAATAAACATAGGTGGCTCAGGAGAATATACTCCAAAGCCTTAGAAATATCATTGTGTGAGGAAATATGGTTATATATGTGTAGAGGTAAATATCCATACACAACTTGCCTAAATTCCTTGAGGATAGCAATGTAGTGATTAAACAGGAACTTGATAAGATTGATGATTTAGGAGTAACTGTATTACCCTACGTGCTGCAAACTATCACGTATAGTAAAATTGTTTAAGGAAAGGGTAAGAAAAGATAAAGGGGTAGCCATGATAAAACTTGCATTTTCAACACAAATCTTGGCTGGTATTCCTGTAATTGGAAGTCATTGTTTAAAGCATACTCTAATGAGTCATATTCTCTATTGTCCTATATTTGCAATTTTTCAACCATCCTAATATTCTAGTTAAATAATTTGATGAACAACGAGATGCAAGTATCATAGCCTAGTTTACTGACACAATCAATGGTTACTGGATCTACTCATCATAACATTTTGGTGGCATGATGACAACCATCTGAAACTAAGCTTATCTTACCTTGAAAGGATTGTTTCCTGTGTAATCTCTTTGGGCATTAACACTCTTGAAGAATTGATTTTGTCATCAAAATCATCGAGTATATAAATCTTGGAAGTGAATGCCGTCAGTCCTCCAATGACTTTGCACCTAACAATTGGTATCATTTGCTTCAGGTCTGAGTTCATTGACTATTGAATTTTGGTTGATAACATTGACAGTAAATGTTGATTATATTGGATTGCTGTTGATATATGTAATACATTGACCTTTGGTTGAATATTAGATTGAAATCGTTATTTGACTTCCAAATTAGATCGATTACATGGGCATCAATTCTGAATTTGTTTTGTAGTCGATTCCCGAAATTATACTAATCGAAATTGGATCATTGGTGAATTTTCCTTTGACACTTATTCTACTCTCTTGTGATTTGAATACTAAGGATCTGATTTAATGCTAAAAGAAGGTTTAACACATTACTTGACATGTTAGTAGAATGAAGGATTCAAAGTTGATAATGATTTTGTGGTTATGAATCCATTAATAGAGGCATTGAAGTTCCGCGTTTTAAATCTATTACTTGTTCACTAAAGTGACATATATAAGTACAAGTCAAACACTACCCCTTTATGTTCATGATAGTGCCGGGTTGAGCATTGAAATCCTTAAAGAGATAGTTTGGCGAATCTACTTCTTGATCCTTGTTTATCTCACTAGGGCTATTTTGAATATTTGTGAATGATGTTATTCATATTGAAAAAGTCCTTGTATAGTGACAAGTACCAACTTCATAATTGTTAAGTAAATGAATTCTTAGAATCATGCTCTTATTGGTGAATGTTCTAGAATTGGTTCCTTGTGCTTGGATTAGAGTTTTGATTTTGAACTATCTTATGATTAGCTCATGGATGGTACTTTCCTTTTTGGTATTGATCTAGTTTCCAAATAAACTAATTGTTGGAATGGATACTTATTGATATCATATGTCTATTTGTAGAGTCTAGTAAGAACCCTAGAATTGATTCTAGTGCTAGATTGAAGGATCTTGTCGGTAGTCTTGTGATTAAAGCCATTGAGAATTTGATAGCATTGTTGTTGCTTGGGTCATATTAAGATTTGGCATTTTTAAGAGCTTATATGGATTTGATTATCTGAAGATACTGATATTGAAAATAAGTGAGTTGATGAATGCTGTATAATGTTATATGCTAACATGACAGGGTATGCCAGGAACACTATCAGTCGGAGTTGACTGTTAGAAAAATATTTGCTGCCGTAGATAACAAGGTTAAGTGTGGGTGTTGTTTTACTTAATATAATTGTCGAATATCGAGTTTTACAACCAAGGACTAACTGTGGATGATGTTGTTTACATACTAATAGTGCAGGCTTGACCGAGATTATGACCATTTTTACAATCGGCGTACGTTATGGTATATAACTTCGCTTGCGTATGTAAGTGGTGCTCAATTACTTAGAAAATAGTAAGGAGTAATTTTTCTAGGTTATATAACTCGTGAATGACGATTAAAATCAATGCAAATTATGAAACTCTCATAATTGATTATCGAAATTTTGGGTTATCAATGAATGCTTCGACTGACCATGTAGCCGATTCACAAATCGGGACAATGACAGTAAAGTCATGCAAGCACCAAGTAGTATGCGTTGCAATAATCAAGGTTAAAATTTATACTAATACGAACAAAGAAAAAAATTTATGGATGCCGTGGGAGCATCGTGGTGTTAGGCAAGTGATTACCGCGTGAGCACACTGGTGTTAGGCATATATGATGCAGGAGCACAATGGTGTTAGGCAAGCAATTGCCGCTTGAGCACATTGGTGTTAGGAATACGGTGTGGAAAAAAGACCTAGGTGAAAATTTGGACATCTGGAAAGATAGGACGCTGTTTGATGTCACTAAGGAGAGTAACCTCAGAATTATTGTAAGTCCACACCAGAAATGGAAAAAGGAACTCAAAGGGAGTTTGGAAAACATAACGAACATAAAAACATGTTAAATGAATTTCCAAGAGACTGTTAGATGCTTAATGTGTAAGTTGAAGAAATGATTTCCTCAGGTAGAGGATGACATAATTGTCCAAAGGTTGGATCAATGGTAAAAGGATAGTAATCATGATTAATGATGAATAAATTGCATATGAAAGTAATTGGGTAATACGACACCAACGAAAAACTAGAAAGATTGCAGATTGCTAGGATGATCTATGGATTTTGTTCAAGATGAATTATAATTTTGGCATGAATTACTGAATAAAATTTGGGCTAGACCCGAACATTGTGTAGGAAAATGCAAGTCTTGAGAAGAGACAGGAAATATTGAAGGAGATCGGATCAAAAAGATGAAAACAAGAAAGGATGACAGAATAGAAGAACGATATCGGTAAAAAAAAAGAAAAAAGAGAGAAGGAACACCGAGGACGGTGTTAATTTAAGGGGAAAAGGATGTGACGTCCCTCTCGTATGCCCCTGAATGTGTTGTAAACTTTGAATATTATTGTACTTAATTTTTGCTGGTGTGGAGCTCGAGGCCAAGGCCCCACCAGTATGAACCGTGTTGTACACTTATGAGTCCTAAGGTTTTCAGGCAACCTCAGTGACAAGCAACTGAATCCACTAAGAGGGAGAGGCCATGGTTAACAAGGTCGTGGTGACCATGGTTTCCTTACAATTGCGACATGATAGCGAGAGGAAGCCAACTACCATCAACAATACCATGAACAATGGTAATTGCGTAGTGGTCAACTATGATAAGAACACCATGCTTACTTATATATATATATATATATATATATACACACATGTGAGTATAGTTATGTATATATATATATATATACAAGTACAAACACACATAGGAATCTATATATATCTATATATGATATATATATATATATGTAGTTATATATCAATAGGGATTTAAAGGATAAAAATCGAAGGAGCAAATTGTTTACATAAACAATTATTTATATGGAATGAATACATTAATGAGATAGTGTATATATATATATAATATTCCATTAATATGACAAAGATGGTCAAATAAACCAGCTTTCTCTTCCTTATTTTGGATGAAGAGGGTTGAGAATAAGTATACTAAGGATATAATTATTTAACTATATGTTAAAAGGGTTATATCTTAAAGTCTAAAAGAAATTATGTGGGCACCATTATGTATAATGATAGTAACACAACGTTATCATCACTGAGTGATGTATAAGTCAACATGAGTAGATGAGGACCTTGCTCATTAATGAGAAATTTAGGGTGCATATTTCTTGGAGGGAATTATTACTGTAACAGGAAAACTTTACCTTACGCCTTAATAAATTGCAGACTGTTGCAGCAATATTTATGCCACTCTTCTTGTGCGTAGCTAAGAGGGGAAACACTTTAATATGCCAACGGCTATCCAGTGATGGAGAGATGAATCTTTGCCTTTAAAAGGGGAATTTTCTGCATTTGCAAGGGGGCCCGCGTTGTCATTTGAGGAGCGATCTTTGCTTATACCACAGGGCGAACATTAGCCAGGAGAAAAAGGGGGCATGCGCGAGTGCTAGAGGTTACTTTTTGAAGAGCCCTAGGCCTTGGGGAAGGCGATCTCATGATAGTGGATATGACGTCCCATTCTCCCCGTCCGAACAAGGAAGGAAAACGTCAAGCCTAACAAATTATTTTTATATATAATATGCAATGTTTTGAGTATGGCAAGGAAACCCGTTGAAAGGTATTGCAAGGGTCGCCAGTTTGATAACCATTGGAATAGGGACCACATAATTGCCAGGAGATTATATCTGTAGGTTAGTCCCCGACTTGATCCTAATTAGATGTTTGAGTAAACATTCAAATTCATGTGGTAGTATTTATCTTAAAACACCGGTCGGTTGCTGTTAAGACCATCTCAAACATTCCTGAGACGCCTTTCTCCAAATTGGCATTTTGACCAACACTGGTGGCTTTTCATTCTTGCATTATTTATTAATGCTTGGGATCTATCTTTTGCTCTTCACTAGTTTGGCCTTATGGATACCCTTCTGCTTGTTGGTGTGATAGTAGATCCACGCTTGACTATTTGCAGAAGTAGATCTTTGTTTTTATCTTGGTTATCTGTTGTGTTGGACTGACACCGGTTACTCCCTTTGGGCTCAAACAAAAGGTGTATGGAATAATGCACCCTACGTGGGATTGGGTATAGACCTAGGATTTCTTTCCTTTCTTCAATATATATATTTATATAAATATCGGTCCATCGACCTTTTTCTATTGCAACGCCTGGGTTTGTTATAACAGACTTCAAAGAAATGAGCCTTGAGATGCCAATGCATACGATTTGTTGTAAATTGGCAAATCTGTTTACCTCATCGATTTATCTTCCCAGGCTAGCATTTATTTTTCCCAGGCTAGCGTTTGGCCTTTTTTATTCTTGTTTGTTGATTTTTTTATTGGGAAGATGAGTCCACAGGCCGGATCAAGCTGTGACATCAATTGGTGAAGTCATGTGGCTGTTTTCAAAACGCATGGTATGGACGTTTGGGTTGTCGAGGGTTACACCCGGTGATCTTTTTTTTAGGTGGGTTTCGATCATTCTTTCTAGGTCTTAGTGTTAAGTGATTATTTTATTTATATTTGTTACATGTAGATTGGATCTACAACATCATTATGGAGATTAAATATTTCAATGATATGATCGTTTTTCTTTAAATTGTTAGAGAGGCGAATGGGTTGTGGTTAAAACTCAGCTTAGCCATTGGATCCGTGGCTCTTACTTTTGGATTATTTGTTTTATAAAAATTTGAATACTATACCCAGAGAATATCGGTGATAGTGTCTTGGAAGAAAATAATAGCTCATATATATGGATGTAACCCAGTCCTAAACTTCTTTTGCCTTCATTTTTTCTTAATATTCTTATTATTTTTAATCCTCTGGTCTCGTTTGATCTAGAAGCATTTGGCATTGAACGCTGCTTGTTTCATTTTAATGGCATCTGTGTAAAATCTTCTCAGTCAGCAAATCGAGTTTGCTTGCAGTCTGTCATGATCAGTGAGTCTGCAGTTTCTGAGATGCTCTCAGAAAAGTGTCTATCAGATAGAGAAGGATGGCAACAATGAGGTTGCGGAATGTAATATTGCTCTTTTCATGAATAATATATGAGGTGACTATTTTGGTGGATGTAACCCCAGGGTAGAGGCGAACCATGTATATGGTGTTTTTATTGATGGCTCTTTGTGTTTATACTTATGTTGGGGGATTTCTGTTTGTATTGATGATTGATCCACACATGTTTTCCCATCAGCTAGCATCTTATATGGTAGATATTGAGGTTAAAAAGGGTGGCTGGGTTATGCATCTTGTTTTATCACTATAAGGTTAGTTGTTTGTGAACTGATCACCTTGTTCTGAAATTTGTAAATGATGATGATGGAATGCTTTGAACTACACCCTTTAAAGGTTAGGCACGATGGTTAGAGTATTCACTTTAAAAAAATATATATATCATTGATAGAAGCTTTCAAAGACATGCTTTTGGTAAGAATGAAAGTATGGTTGAAACTGCATATAATTATTAATGGAGGAAAGGCCTATTCCTGTAAAAATTTGAATGCGTTATAGATTATGAGTTTAGGTTATTATTATGGCTAGAGTAATGATTATAGTTTTCATGGAATGATATGTCATAAAGTATGGTTTGAAAGAGGAGGTTGCATCAAAGTCTTTGGATTATGGTTTTATATAAAGGTATGTCGGAAAAATCTTAACAAGGCGACAAGTATATTTGGTTAAAATATGAACTCTCAAAGAACTGTGTATCAAAGGTATAAAGTTTGTTTTGATAGGACCAATAAGAAATGAAAATAAAAAGAGTATCGTAATTCTTTTATGACTTGAGTGCTTGGATGATCTCTTTATTTATGGTAATGAAAATGGTTGGGTGATTTCCTATAAATGTTTTTGGGTTATGACAATGGCTAATATGTATATAAAGGCTGAAAGTTTCTCCTAGTGTATTATGTAATATAATATCAATAGTGGGAAGCAATGAAAAGGTTGATTGTATTATGTTGGGAAGATTGCTGATCCCAATACAGTAAGCCTTCTCGTAACGACCATCCCCCTTTTAATGCTTGTTTTACAATTGTCAAATCTGATTTGATATGTTTTCATTGTAATGCCACGTAAATTCTTGACTCGTTTGTAGTACAATGGAACAAAATCTTTGTTTACCCCTTTTCTTTTATCGTGAGGGCATTGAGGTATAATAGGTACATTACAGCAACGAGGGTACTCATCCAGAAGTATTTATTTGGATATTTTTAACGATTTAGTATTATGGATTGAATTTCTTTTATTTATTACTATTTTCCAAGTTTAAAATGAAATTTTCTCAACTTTGTAAATTTCAACTTAAATTCGGGTATGTATATGTTTAGGGTTTCACCATTGTATTTATTTTTTCCCAATATTTTTATCCAGCATCAATGGTGATGTTACTCTACATTTTCATAATTGAGGGGTTCTCCATGTGATGTCCCTGCAATACCTTGTTGCAAAATTAGATAAAATGGGTAAAAAATTTTCATTTTTATTTAAAACTTTAAACCATCCATGTAACGTGATTCTGAATTGAATGTCTGCAAATACATTTAGTAACCTTTTCACCAGTAAACATTTATACTAACATCATTATGTAAAGAAAAGGAGCATGCACAACATAAAAAGAATACAAAAGATGAGACAACCATATTCAGGTGGTTCACCTCGTCCATGAGGCTACGTCCACCAAGCTTTGTTAGTTGTTTTATTAATTCCTCTATAAAGGGGATACAATGATGCGGCTTATCTGTTATAATTCAATTCAGTCTCAAAACAAGGTGAGTGCAGTGGAAATTTGCATTTCACAATCCCCAAAAGGGATGTTCATGGCTCGAATCTACACAATCAGTTAGCATACACACGATACCAGCTTATCTGAGAATAAGCTCACGACCAACCACCATGAGTTGGTATATAAAGAAAAAGGGAAACTTAGGCTCTATAACAACATGCTGCTTTTGCCCATGATTCCCTCTCGATCTAAAATAACTCCAAACTTTATAATATATGTTTAAAACATATTCAAGATCCTTCTTTCGACCAATTACATTAATACAGAATCCAACCCTTTTTAAAAGATAAAGCTAACAAATCCCAGACATTGTTTAAACACCAGATCGACTCTCCTAAGATCGTGGGCATGAAGTGAAATAGAGTTTAAAAAAACACAATATTCAGAGTAAGTAGCTAACCCCAATTGTTTCCTTTCCGAAACCGTGGCATCAAATGGCAAGGATTTAGCAAAGCACAATATTTAAATCCAAAGGCTAAACCTCGATCGATTTCTTCTCTAAAATCGTAGCATCAAAAGAACAAAGATTAACAAAGCATAAATTTAAAGCCAAAGGATAAACCTCGATTGATTTTTTTCTCTGAAATATTGGCATCAAAAGACAGAGGTTAACAAGCATAATATTCAAGCCAATAACTAAACCAAAGATTGATTTTCTTCTCTAAAATCTTGGCACCAAAAGACAGAGGTTAACAAGCATTATATTCAAGCCAATAGCTAAATCAGAGATCGATTTTCTTCTCTAAAATCTTGGCATCAAAAGACATAGGTAAACAAGCATTATGTTCAAGCCAATAACTAAATCAGAGATCGTTTTTCTTCTCTGAAATATTGGCATCAAAAGACAGAGAAATATAGGACAAACTCAAGCCAGAGATCGATTTTTTCTGAAAACGTGGCATATTTAAAACATCTAATGAACAAGCGCAGATCATGCAAACCCCTGTTTAAAATAATATAGCAGCGTTTGTCATGCATTCACCATATTGAAGAGATCATGGTCAAATAGAAAACCCCAGATCGAAGTACTTTGGCAACGTTTGACATAATTATCATGTAATTTCCAGCTCAATATAATAAGCAATGATTTTGACAAGACACAACTCATGCATTCACCAGATCAATAAATAACCAGTGTTTAATAAAATTATCATGCAATTTCTAGATTAATATAATAAGCAACTATTTTGACCAAGCACAGCTCAATACTAAACCATTATCCACCAGCTTGATTTCTCATGAAATTGTGGCATCATAAAACATAGTTTTAATAAGCACATCAATCAATACTAATCAATCACACACTAGACCGACTTTTGCAGAGATCTTATGAAGAGAAAAACAAGCATTCAAACATTCATTCTCTAGCTTGATTTCACAGAAACCTTATAAGGAAAAAAAAACATAGCATTCAATGCACAGATCATGAAAGCACCATCACCAAACCAACATTTTTACTAGCTAGCATGGGGTCCCCAGAATAAAATTGTGGCAAATAACACAGGTTTTAATAGAGCTCAGTCTTCAAAACTAAAACCCCAGATCGTGGGTATGAATACAAACTGACTTCAGACAAAACATGAACACAAACTACCATTGATAGCCAGATCTGAATCGTGGCACAAATCAAAATCCATTTCAAACAAGCATAAAATCAAACTAGCATTAACCACCAGCTCTGAATAGTGAGCAACATCCAATAGATGAAATGATCTAGAAATGCATCAAAACGTGGGCATTATAAACCCAATGAACATATCATACTATTCATGAAATCGTGAAAATAATTTTAAACAAGAATAGTATCAACCAAAGCTAACCCCAATCGATTTTACTTTCTGCAGATCGTGGCATGAAACCGCAAAGCTTGAAAAAACACAAATGCAATGGCCACAACGATGCAATCGTGGGCATAATAAAACCCCAGTAGATACAACATCCAACAAAAGGAAAGAATGATTCAACGCAATTACCAGATTGATTCACCCATGACGTTTTACAAAAAACAAATCACATGCCAAAACATTAGATCAATACACACAGCAAAACACATACTCCACGTAAACACCAGCGCGATTTGCAGCGGATTTCCCTTAAATTTTATGGAGTAGAATCCAAAACCAGAATGCATGCCTCCCTCAGCATCTTGCCCCTCTTTAAATAGGGAAAACTCATTGGGACAAAAGGCAAGGATTTTTTCGATAGGTTTCCTGTCAAGGTCCCAATAAAACTCAGTCCATTTCCCTCTTTTTTTTTTAAATTCTGTTTCTATTTCTATTTTCACAATGCATGCCGATATCCATGCAATGATACCCGCATTTTCCCAAACAGGCTCACGCCCCATGCCAATTATCATGCAGAGATTCAGTTAATACTAACTAAAAGATTTGATATCCTTATTAAAAGACAAAAGGCCTCTAATTATCATACTGTTTCCTTTTCCCATTAAATCTTTTCAAAATAAACGACTTGAGTTCTTGACTACCATTAACATTTATTTCCCGATACAATATATATCTTGGCAGTTCTTTTTAACTCTTTAGGTGAAAACATATTTAAAGTTGGTCTAATATACCCTTATGTATAATTACTAAAAGATTTCCTTATCATAGGATTAATGGATCAATATAAATACATATATATGTGCAGCTTTGTATGCTTCAAATGGTAATTCTTATTGGTATTTGTGCATGTATTCATGCATCTAAAGTATAGTTTGTAGCTATACTCCTAAATTAAGTTACCTCCCTAAGAGTAAATACTTTCTTAGATAGTCATGTGGATGACTTTTATAACATTTCATGACCATAATAAAAATCTTTTCAAGAGCAAGCTTAAGTTTCTTAATATAAGTTACAAGGAGGACTCCTTTGCACTCTATGCCTCAATTAGGTATTAGTTACGAATTATCCATAAAGACTCAAAGTAAAATAGTTTACTTTAACTTAAGAGAACACCTAAGCACTTAGGTCTTAAGGAAATCGTTATTATTCTTTCAATTCCCAAGTCTTCACTCATCATTTTTTATTAAGTTTTGCATTTACGGATGGGGGTCGTGAGGGGACATTACACTCCAACAATGTTTTTTTATAGCATGTTACTTTATGGGTTACTCTTATTCTAAAATTTACCTGTGTGGATCCGTAAGCTTTTGAAAATTTGTGTACATATTTTATTTGTTAAAGATACATCTCCAAGTCATGAAAGTGAAAAGTTTCACCATAGAAAGCGTAACTCTTTTAGCAATCTTGTGTCACCTTTAACTTCTTCCGCACGTTACAGACAATCTGTTCCATGTTTGAATGCAGTCATTACTCAGTAGAAGATTGATTTCAAGGGAGCTGTGTTAGTAAATTGAAACTCTCGATGTTTTGATCCCTACTCTGGGATCATCATCAGGAGACAAACGAAGACTGTGGTGAAGTAAAACAGCCCAGAAGGTTTTAAAACAATTACTCTTAAAATACAAGCTCCTTACAGTTGTTTAAGGTTTAATAATTAAAAAATTTTAAACCTAACTATTTTCAAAATTAAAAATCTCTTAATGGACCATAAAATTTGAATTAAAATTAAAAATTGAAATATTGTTAAAAACCATTTTTTCAATACCTAGAACCGACATTTTAAACATTTTTGAAACTTTTTCACAAAATTGAGTATTTAAAATCTTCCGGGTTGTTTTACTTCACCATAGTCTTCGTTTGTCTCCTGATGATGATCCCAGAGTAGGGATCAAAACGTCGAGAGTTTCAATTTACTAACACAGATCCCTTGAAATCAATCTGTTCCATGTCGTGCAGTAGCTCCAGACCTACCATAAGTAGTCCTATCAGGATATCCAAGTTAATAGGGGTAGTATACTTTCTGCCATACAAAATTTTGAATGGTCTCATCTTTGATGAGGCTTGGTATTCATTATTGTATGTAAATTATGCAAGGTGTAGATAGTCCTCCCATTTAGTGGGTTTTTCCATGACATACAGTCTTAAAATATTGACGATTTTTTTGTTGGTACGCTCCGTCTTCCCATATATTTGTGGGTGATAACTAGTGTTGAAATTTATTTTGGTCTCTAATCCTAAAAACAAGGATTTCCACAAAAAGGATGTGAACTTAACACCTCGGTCTGAGATCACCATTCTTGGTACTCTGTGTAATCTGAATATTTCCTTTATACATATATCTACAATATTCATAGCCTTATGAGTTGAATTTACATGGATAAATTGTGCATATTTTCTTAATTTATCTACTACAAACATAATAGAATCATGTTGTTTTTGTGGTTTTGGAGAACATGTGATAAAATCTAAAGATATGACCTCCGATTTCCATTTAGGAATTGGTAGAGGTTGTAACTAAACTGCTGGGTGTTGGTGTTCATCCTTCACATGTTGATATTCCAAACATTTAGACAGATAATTAATTAAATTTACTTTTAAACTTGGCCAATAAATCTGTTTTCTTAAAGCTGTTATCATTTTTGATGACTAGGGTGACTGACATATGGTTGTTTATGCATTTCATTTAAAATCAACTGCTTTATTTTTGCGATATTTGATATGTATAATATTTTTTTGAACCATAGCAGGTATTTCTGTTCCACCTTAATTTCTGTTCCATTTAAATTTACCTCATTTTGTTAACAATATGTTTAATAATTTTACATATTCAACATCGTTGATGGTTGCCATTTTAATTATGTTTTTGAGGTCACTTTTCGGTTGTCTTATAGTCATCTCATAAATCTCATGAGTTCTTCAGCTGAGTAAATCAACCACCTTGTTTTCCTTACCTTTAATGTGTTGTAATTTAAAATCAAATTCACTCAAGAAGGCCATCCACCTTGCTTTGGGGGAGTTAACTCTGGGTGGAGTGAATAAGTTCTTCACACACGTATTTTCTGTCAATAGTAGGAACTATTTCCCTAATATATAATGGCACCAAAATTTTAAGGAATGCACTACCGATGCTAGTTCCAGGTCATGGACTATGTAATTTTGTTCATGTTCCTTTATTTTACGTGATGTGTAGCACACTATGTGTCCTTCCTTGGATAATACTCCTCCTAAACATTCTTTACTAACATTGGTACAAATGGTATACTCCTTATAAGGGTCAACTACCTTAAGGATGGGCGTTGTCATTAGCAACCTTTTCAAATTATCAAATCTTTCTTGGAAGTTTGGAGACCATATAAACTTTATTCATTTCTTTTGCAATGAGGTGATTGGATATGATATTTTGGAAAAAACTTCGATAAATCGTTGATAGTAACTAGTAAGTCCCATGAAAGAATGAATGTTGACCACATCCTTAGGTACCGACCACTCTAAAATATCCTTAGTCTTCTCAAGGTCCATTGCGATTCCTTCTTCTAAGATTACATGACCTAAGTATTGTATCTTATTTTTAAAGAATTAACATTTCTCAAATTTAGCTTAAAGTTGATGTTCTCTTAAGGTCTGTAAGATGATTCTCATGTGTTGTTAGTGTTCTTATTCTGACCTTGAGTAAATCAGGATGTCATCTATAAAGATTAACTCTAACTGATCTAGATATTTATTAAAGATATTATTCATTAAACACCTGTAGGTGGTGAGAGCATTATTTAATCCAAATGGAATTACTACGAATTCATAGTGCCCACATTGTGTTCTAAAAATAGTCTTGTTAACATTTTCTTCATTAATTATGATCTAGTGATAAACAGATTGCAAATTTAGTTTTGAAAATAATTTGTCTCCACCTACTTGATCGAACAAGTCATTTATCTGGGGTAGTGGGTATTTATTCTTAATAGTTACTTTTGTTTAATTGTCTATAGTCACCACAAAGTTGCATCGTTCCATCCTTTTTCTTGATGAATAAGAATAACACTCCCCACAGTGACACACTGGGTCTTATATACCCTTTGTTTAACAACTCTTGAAACTGAATTTTTATTTTCGTTAGTTCTGAAATACTCATCTAGCATGGGATCTTAGATACAAGTGCGGAACCTGGTATACATTCATTGGAAAAATATATTACCCTTTGAGGGGCCAGTCCAGTTATTTCCTCTGGAAATACATCTAAAAATTCATTGAAGACAGGGTAACCCCTAGGTTTGTTTTATCTTCTTTCTTAAGCAAGTCCGTGACCCAGATTTCATATAATATGTAACCATTCATTATGCATCATTCTAGTTGCATTGCAGAAATTTGTCTCACAAAGACATGTTTGGATATACCCTTTAGAGTTCTAACAATTTCATCATCAGTTATATAAGTAAAAGTATTGTCAAAACAATTCATTATAAATCTATATTTTTCTATCCAGTCCATACCAATTATAATGTCATAAGGTATTAAAGGTAAGATATTAAAATTGATTCTAGTCTTATGATTATGTAATTTAAATTCACAATTAGAAATATAATTAGTTATTGTCCGCTTATGCCCCGTGGATAAGTAGACCAACCAAGGTCTTGAATGCTTTACCTTTGTTAGTTGATAAAATTCCATCATCTTAGGAGTGATGTAGCTCAAGCTATCTCTTGGATCAATTAATACACAAATTTTTTTATTATAAATTGTACCTTCAATTTCCACAATAGTTGATGGGTAGTCCTCGTGTCTGTCCTCCAAGAATGCATTTATTTTGTGTATAATACTGCTGATTTTTCCCACAGTTGAGGATTCTTGAATTTTATGAATAGTTATGTTCCTCTCATTTAAGTGTGGGAAATTGCGCTGTAAATTGGGTTCCCTGTACTCCCAACTTTTCAAAGGTTGCTTGGGGGTTCGAGTGGTCCCTTTTGGTCTAATATTGATTGTTTTATTTCCTTTTTACAATGGATTCCCATTTATAACATAATTGTTTCCTTGATGATTTTTGGCATGTTTCTAAATAGGGGCGACCTATACCCTTTTTCTGTTGGTTGGGTTTTTCTTGATTTGTATCCCTCCATGATTTAGGTGTATCATTCCTTTCCTTGTACTGATCATAAAAAAGTATTTTCATTATTAAAACTATGTCTAAATTTTTTAGATTGTTGAATTCAATGTGGTATTTTTAGGAATGTGGTAAGCAAATCAAGAATTGTTGAACCTTCGCCTTCTCTTCCTTGATGTAGATACAAATCAGAACAGATCCAAAAACTTATTGATGAGGTCTTCCATGGTCATTTTCCCAAGCCTTAATTCATAAACTATTTTTTTTTCTTTCGTAATAGCTCTCATATAGGTATTGTTTCTTAAACAATTTATTGAATTCTAACCATTCCATACTGTTTTCCTTCAATCCGTTTGCAATTTTCAGATCTTGCTACCATATACTGGCCTTTCCTTTTACATTGTATACTTCCATCTAAACCTTCATGTTGTTAGAATAGTTGTAGATTTAAAAATATTTCTTAATTTCCTGCAACCAAGACTCTACTTATTCTCTCGTTTTTTATTCTCCATCAAAGATGGTTGGTTTGATTTTTTTGAATTCTCCCCCCAAACGATATGCCTTTTTTTTCTAGTAAGGGTTGCTTGGTTCTCATAATTCTGGGTTCCATTGGAGGAACTATCTTTCTTTTCACCATCCTCCCCATTCTCCCTATCACCCTTTTCTTTTGTTCCTTGATCCTTTTCTTGGTTTCTTTCCTGTTGAATGTGAAGTAGTATTTCATTAATCTCTTGTTGTTTCTCCTGAGCTTTCTTCAGTTGTTCATTTTATGCTTTGAATTTCTATATTTCAATGATGAAGTGTTTCATGGTTTCCATTACTCGAATGGATTCTGAATGGCTCCCTTCTAGTTCTCTTATATCATTTGTGTCATTATTTTTCTCCTAGTTATTTCCATCTTCATTAAGATAAGTATACTTTAATCCTATATAATTTCAACCTGGATAATTTTTTTTGTTAAGAATAAAAAAAATCAATTAAGTATATTTCCCTATTGGTTCTTAATATATATATGTATATACACCTATATATAATTAATTCCACATATTCCTTGAATCATTTATGTCGATGCTAAAATGATTGCAAACTCCTATATCCGGGCTTAATCATATTAGGATTAAGTACTAATCTATGATGTCTTAGTTGGGATAAGTTTTAACGAAGTAGGTATCCCTTGTAGGTGTGGACCTTATCTCTAGTATTTCCATAATCCAAATGATACGTAATATTATGTTATCAATTATGGTGACTTAACCTTACTTATTTTCAGGGGAGGAGGAACTATAGAGGAAAGAAGCACAATATTCCATCTTAGCAACCGGATGCATTAGACTTAGAGTGTTGCATGACACTACATTCCAGTGTATCGAATCTTAAATTCATACATAGGCAAGATTATGTATGCTTAAAGTGGAGGTTGTTCTCATATTTACTAACGTGTATGTTATGAAAATTTACACGGAATTTTAAATCCAATACCTCTCCTCATATTCCATGCATAAACGATCATTTAAAGCATATGCGATACTATCTAATGACATCCTGTACAATTAATACCCAAAATGAATCATAATATCCAAAAAAAAAAGATATACACAAGATGCAACCATAGGGAAAACTCCAATGTATGTGGTTCACCCCATACTTGGGGTTACATCCACCAAAACTTAGTCGCCTTCTTTATTAATAATCAACATATGAATGTATACAACCCACATCCCAAATGACGTGTTATCCTTTCACTTTCATAGTTTCTCATCAAATCGGACAGAACCTTTACAATATCCACCCCAGATCTATGTACCCTAAAAAATATATCTAGAAGAATATGCGGGTAAAAACGCCCCACCTTTTAAAAACAACAATGATATATACATTTATACCATGGTGTAACTATGCATCTATATATACATTTATACCATGGTGTAACTATGGATGTCTAAATTCTTTTTTTCTTTCAAAGATAAATATATCATGAGTTTTGAGCTACATTTGGGCTTCCTTAACTACAAAGGAAGGATAGTGTATTGTCATCCATTTACATGAACTTTCATAAATCTGAAGGCCTTTTATGCACTCATTGATTTGTCACATTTGAATACCATTATTTAGCCATACTTAATCTAATCACTTTTACCTTTCTTCATATTCTATGATGACCTCACCTTCCACTCAACATATACTTCTTTCATAAATATATATTAATTCATTATGTCCTTCCACTCAAAAATATACTTTCTTTTTGAAATATATATTAATTCAATATGTTTTCCTCTTTAGTTTAACTACTAAAATATTGGTTGACAAATTATTTGAGCAACATATGCTTCACGAACCACTTTATATATATGTACATATATATATATATAATTTAGCGTTCATAGATTTTGAGCTAGGATTGGTTTCGGTTCTTGGTTTATGCTATGGCGCACCTTTTAACGATTAGGTGTTTATGTATACCACAAACATTTTATTCCATATGTCATGCTGGATTCAACCATTAATAACTATATGCATTGAACACTGGTTCGGTTGCAAAAATATTTTCACAATAATTTAAATCCAGATAACCAAAATTAATACCTGATAAGTCCAACAATTTATCTCGACACTTAATGGTAAATACAGATAACCAACAATCAATATTTGATAAGTCCGGCAATTTATCTCGAGACTTATTCGATATAAAAAAAAAAAAACAGGTTAAGTGGATGCTAAAGAACAAAACATAGCTTCAGATCCAAATGTTCGCAACCAATGAAAGCAAACTTAGGAATCAAAATGATGGTGTTCAGAATAAAATCATTCCACATCATTAAAAATACACACGTAGGCTTTCAACTGATGTTGTGATTACGATGATGGTGTAAATTGTCGAATGATGACTCCAAAGAAGATGGAGTAGTTGACATTAAAAATGTTAGATAGTCTACTGGATAGGGGATAAAATCTAGAATTATTGCTTAAAGGCCTTCTCCTAATATGTTGATTATTCTAAAACTATGAATCTCATAAAGAATGGAATGGCTGATTTTATTACAATGTGTTTTACTTTCATCACTCAAAAGTCGTAAGGGTAGTTGTATCATAGATTCAAGTTGTATTTAGAACAAAAACAAATTGTTTGCTGTTTTGGGTATGTTACAATAGGGTTTACATCGAATAAGCCAGATTTGAAATGCTTTTACGAAAAATACAGATCTCAGACTCAGGGTGTTCCAAGATTCATAACCCAGGAAGCCATATTAATTTGAATCCATTGATCTAGCAGTAGACAATGATACATAAAATTAGAGATCTATTCTAATCAAATAACTTACACCAAACCATACGACATTGGGAGAATTTCGTAACACCCTCACTCGCCGAGCGAACTCCATCCATCTTCACATCTCCAAATATGACTCCAAACTACTAGAGAAATGAACTATCATCCTCGTATTGGAAAACGCTCAAAACAAGTGAGGATAATCGAAACGAGCCCCCCCAAAACATTCCCCCTTCGAATGCATTTCACAACTCATTAAATAACCAAAAGTAAACGGTCATTTCCCTAAGGTGCACCAGGATTCCCACAAATCAAGGCGAAAATTCTGGCACTATCTATGCCGAGGCATGTTTCCTTCAATTTTTTCCACAAGTAAATTAACTAGAGGCATGTGTCCAGCCAAACTAGTCCTTTTTTTGCCTCACTCCCCAAAAAATATTTCTTTTAACTAATATAAGGGTTACTGAACTTAGGTATATTGTACGCTCAAGAATATACTTGTCAAATATGCGTATCAAACGTATTCATACGTCATTTATAAAGGATTATTCCTCTATATTTTGGATTATTTTCCAGTTGTTTTGATTATAAGGGATACTAATAAATAATATAGAAATAACCTTTGTAGATGTAAAAAATTTAGTTGTAAGTCACTTTTCTTTCTAAGTAGGAAGTACCTTCTTCTCCCTCTTGCAAGGAAAAAAATGTAGACACCAAAAATAGGATCATACGGGTCCACTATTAGTTAACCCAAGGATCTTCTTGATCACGACTTATTCCAATTTAGGACATCACCTAAGGCTTAGGTCGTCAAATGAATCATTATACTTTCTTCAATTTTTCCTAAGTGATCGATGCTCCTCCCGAAGGAACAACCCATCACTTGTCTTAAACCCCATATTATTAGTTGGGTTAACTACAATCCCCATTTTCTTTTAAATATATAGATACATATATTTAACAACGCTACTAATGGGAGTGCACTACAATGGCATAAGATAAATATAATTTACTCATCATGCCATCAATGTAGGCATTTCCCTATCGCTACTTAATATATATATGTGTATACGCCTATATATAATTAATTCCATATATTCCTTGACCCATTTATGTCGATGCTAAAATGATTTCAACTTCCTATATCCGGGCTTAATCATATTAGGATTAAGTACAAAGCTATGGTGTCTTAGTTGGGATAAGTTTTAACGAAGCATGTATCCCTTGTATGTGCGGACCTTATCTCTAGTACTGCCATAATCCAAACGATACGTAAGACTACGTTATCAATTATGGCTCTTTTAACCTTTCGATTTTTATCCCTTGTGGGTTTAGTTGGCCCCTTGTTAAGTTGTGTCATTTTATTACGTATTTTAATTTTTCCATATAGGTAATTAACCTATATAAGATGAAAAGTTTTGTTTTTCAGTGGGGCCTTGGCCTTGAGCTCCTCACCCAAAAACAAGTACAATAAAAATTCGTAATTACAACATATCTAGGGTATGGGAGAGGGATATTACATCCTCTCCCCCTTAGAAATATTTTCTTGTTTCCTCTTTTCTGTTATGATCCCCTTAGATCATTTCGTATCTTCTTAAGTCGCTATCGTTCAAGACTTGCAGTCCCAGTAACAAGATCGGGTCTAGCCCAAACATGGTCCAATTTTTTTTAATAATTTAAATTAGCATAAGCCATGGATCCTTCTGGATTCTAACAATTGTAATTTAGGGAACAACTTCTAGTCTTTATTGGTATCATAATACCAAATTATTTTTCCATAACGTAATTTGTTCATCAGTAAAAGATAATTTCTCATATTTTGGGAGGACGTATTTTATCTCCAACCTTTGGATAGTTAAATAGTCTTAACCTCAAGTAATACTTTATTCACATTTACACATTAAGACATGTAACCGTCTATTTACTTGGAAAATTCATTAACACGTCTTTCGTTTTGTTATTTTTCAAACTTTCCCTTGAGTTCTTTTACCAATTCTCGTGTGGACTTACGTCTATTTCTGAGGTTACTCTCCCTTTTTGACCGCTAGTCCAATGTTTTCTCCTCATTTCCATCAAACAACGTCCTGCCTTCTAGATGTCCATCTTTGCATAGGTCTTGATATTGATATCATAACTCTTTCATGGTTTCCCTCAAGCCTCCTCGCTTGAGTCTAGGAATTCCTTTCCACCCAAAAGTAGGGTAGAGTTAGATCATCAATTTTTCTTGCCACATCATATGCCTAACACCAATGTGCTCACATTACAATCATTTTCCTAACACCATTGTGCTCCCATAGCATTTATTCCTAACACCAATGTGCTCACATGGCAATCACTTGCCTAAGACCCTTGTGCTCCTGCAACATGTATTTTCCTTATTCATTTTTAATGTTAATTACAACCTTTGACTATTTTTGACACACATTCTTTGGTGTCTAACGTGACTTCACTGTCATTTTCTTGATTCATGAAATTGGATTCATGGTTAATATAATTAACATCTATTGATAAACAATAATTCTCATTCATTTAATCAACATTTCCTAAGTTGTAGTGATTTGTACCCTTACCATGATTCATGGTTCATACAATATCATAATTCATCCAGAATAAATCATCACTTATCTTTGATCGTTTGAGATCACTTATTTTACAAGTGGATTTAAAATCCAAGTCTTACGTTGATCGTGACAACGGTCAAAATAATAGTAAATCCCTGCAGTGTCAGTACATAACACCATAATCCACAGTTAATCCTTGGTTCATAAAAACCTCAATATCCAACAATTAAATTAAGATAAAAGTAAAGCATCACCCAGACTTTAGTGGTGTAACTCTACTTCTTAATCCCGTGAATATTTTTTTACTAATAGTCAACTTCGATTGATAGTGTTCCTCGCACAATCCTGCAATGTTAGCATATAACATTATACAATATTCATTCACTTATCATTAGCAATTAAACATATTTACTCATCCGTCTTTGGATATTTATGAGTGAAGGAACACTTCGATTTTACACAACCATACTGAGTGCTAAGCTAGAGATGTAGGAGTCTCATGTGATATCTAGTTCTATCTGCGTGTTAGTATCATTGGGGGAAACACTATAGTCTTTGTTGGAAATTTTGTACTTTGAGTAACCTCCTGCAAGCCATGAATACACCCATGTTGAAACTTTCATAAAACAATAGTTGATAGGTAATAGTAGGTTTAGATTAATATTTCTCCTAAATCAACCCACTCTTTTTGCAAGAAGTTCAATGTTGAAGTAGCACACGTGTCAAATATCCAAATTTTTTAACATTATGGGATGTATTATGTGTTGATGAATTAGTTCTTGTTACTCCCATACAATTACTTTCTAAGCTGTTAATCATATAACCTAGCTCACCCTTTTAACGTAATCATAAAAGAGCACATATTGATGTTTTACATAAAATGCCCAATCCTCTAATTCTAGTGTTAGATAATACACTTGTGGTATTACACATTACATGGAAAGCACTGACACCCTAAGGAGTGTTGTTTTTCTAGGTTTCCCACTCTACTTCTACTTGTAGCAGTTTAGCATCTGGTTTTGGCTTAGAGTTAGCTTTAAATTTGGACTTCTATTTTCATTATTAGTTTTAACCAAATGTTAAGATACTCCTAACATTTCCATGCCTATAACCTTCTTTACAGGTGACGAGTGTCTTGAAAATATTCTTTAAACAGTGGTGATTTCTACATTACCCATCAGGGTTTTTCGGTGTCTTTGTAAAATTTACGACATCAATACCCTTCATAGCTTCCATTATTACAATTTATGTCTTCATATAGATTTTAACACTTTGTTACTAGAAACCCGTGCCTTTCCTCATCTAAGGTACCCATAGTTCATTACTCACCTGGTTTGGTGCCCTATGTTTTAAAAGTTCCTTGTTAGTATGAGTCTAACAATGCTATATACATATATAAATATTTCACTACACACAATTCTAAGAAATGATTATACTTCTTCCTTAATTTATCAGGAATAAAAGTTAAATTCCAATCTCCCATTTTTAAATGTGTAAACATAAACATAACCCTTACGGCAAGATGAAAATTAATCATACCTCTATCTATACGTAACAACATACCTTTGCAATGACACTTCATTTATTCATCCTTTGAGTTAGCTCTTTTGATTTTTTTTCCCTTTTGAGGACCCACTTGGATGAGTTATTTCCCTCGTCCATCATTGTCATGCATACACAACAAAATCATTGGTTGGTTAGTTTTAATCATTTCTTTATGCTTCCTAACTTTATGTGGAGGCCAAATAGGCCCGCGTACTGTCACTTAGCTCTGATACCATTTGTAACATACCCGTTAATCCGCAAAGTAACTTAGAGGAACAATGGGGAAATCTTTCTTTCATTTTTTAAATGTATACAGTTAATCACAAATGAGACATTCATCTATTTAAAAAGGTTTCATACCATACATGAGTCTCTTTATAACTATGGAGCTAATAAGAGGATTTCCTCTCTACATGCACATTAAACCTTAAAAAATGTTCAGTAACAGAAAACAAATGAGTACAATAAGTCAGCAACCAAAATATCTTAGAATCAAAGCTTACAAGGCATTGTGACTAGGTGCATCCCAGACAATTCTTAATGTTCTGCATAGGGAAGATAATGTATACTTACTATATAAGATACTTCCATTTTTCTACTAATATGCACTTGATCTAAAATCACAAGTAACTTTTAATTCCGAGATCCCTCGTACTTAATCATTTTTCTAAACAAGATATGTTAAGCATATACGATATTATTTAAGGGAAACATTGCAGAACATAACATTGGTATAATTCACAACATCAAAAGAGAAATAATATATATAAGATGCAAGCATAGGAGTTAACAAGAGACACCGATGTATGTGGTTCACCCCAAACTAGAGGTTACGCCCACCAAAACTGTGCCAATTTCTTTATTTATAGAAACAACAAGTGAAGGTATACAACTTACATCATAAATGATGTGTCTTTCCTTTCATTTTATCTAAGTTCCTCATATAATGAGAGGGCACCCTTACATTTCACAGTAGCTTTGGATAATTTTACATGAACGGGTCATCAAATTTAAAGTTTGCTACTAGCACAATAGGTTTCATCCATCAATACGGTTTAGTCCCAACTATGAAAATTAGACTTAACAAAATTAAAATAAGGTTTTCCTTAAATACGAAAGGTATTTAATGGAACCAAATTCCATCACCAAATGAAAATTTTCACAACTACATAACCTTTTTATGTACATGTTAATTAGTCACATGAATTTAATTTAACTTCTATGACCAAAAAAAATCTATTTACCATATTTACCTTTCTTCATACACTTGTATGACTTCACACTCCATACCTTTATAATAGTTTACATTATCTCACTACTTGTCTGGATAATTTTTGAATCCTAGATATTAAGGATAGTAATGTTGAGAAATATTGAACTTGAGTTTCTAATGCATGGCATTGGAGTCTTCATCAAACCATTTAGTCATGGAAAAAACCAAGGAGGCAAGATAGTGGATTTTGTGTGAAAATGAATCCCGAGCATCCTCCTAAGGAATGCAAGTCAGGAATTAGATTTTTAAGTAATTGTGGTGGAGGGAGAGAGTAATGAATAAGCTTCATAATGAATGTTCCTCTCACACACTTATCATATCTCATTTTACACTAAACCCAATCTACAACGCTTATCTTGCATATATATAAAGAGACAGACATTTATGGCTCACAATATTATTAAGTGTTATCGCTTTAATTAGAGAAGAAGTAGTCTAAAAGAACCAATGATGGAAATGTCGATTTCAGCAACGAATTGCATAAATCAATGATTTTCAAATGACCAAAACAATTCTTGTACAACACTATACATTTCTCTATCAAAGGAGGCTTCGTAAACCCTAGATTCTATTAACTACTATGGTTGTCATTATGTTGCTGTGTCCATTCATGTATTCAGAGTCATTACTAATTAGTGGTCACATTCCGTTCTGGTATTTTATATTCTCTGCCTTTGGTATGAAAATGGAATTTTGAATATGACGTGTTAATAACGATGAATCTAATGTATTTCATAATCTAGGAATTCCATTATAATTTTCTTCATTTTTACAAAACAAGCAAGCCATTTTTTGGTGTTCCTCACCATGAGGTTGACCCATGCATTACTTCATATTTATGTCATCCGCATGCTATACTTCATATTTAACTCATATGTAGATAATGGCATCGCAACATCCATTCTTTGGACCTGTTTGAAAAAAAGGCGCATCCTCTAAGTACAAAACAACTTGATGGTAAACTGCAGCGAGTACCTGCAATCGTAGAAGATCCACAAGTCTCCACTAAAGAAAAGGACAAATGGATCTAGTTCTAAAATCAAATAAAGCACTTCCACAAATAAAATGGTTGGGATCCCAACAAAACCAACATCTCATAAGGATGTGGTTCTATCAATCTACAATGATTTAGATAATTTACGATCTTGACTCAAGCAAAACATGAATTTTAAAAATGCAGCGAGTTCTACACTCAGGTATTTATCCAACGCTGATAGGTTTAAAAAGGCAGAGAATTTCTAACAAGATTTACGCGTAGATATTCATCCAGCGCTGATAGGCTTAAATATCTATCAATTAAAAAGGCAGAGAGGCATCCATTAGATCTAACATGTAGAGGTTTATCTAGCGTGAGGTATTTACAGATCAGGCACTAATTCAACACCCATGAATTGGAAACCAAAAGCATAGGGCTTACATCGAATAAGCCAGATCTGAAATGCATTTAGGAAAAATACAGATCTCAGAATCGGGGTGTTCCAGGATTCATAACCCAGGAAGCCATATTAATTTAAATCCATTGATCTAGCAGTACACAATGAGCGATAACATTAGAGATATTGTAATAAAAGCACTTACACCAAAAAACATGGCATTGGGAGAATTTTGCAATGCCCTCGCTCGACCGAGCGAACTCCTTCCATCTTCACATCTCCAAATATGACTCACAACTACTAGCGAAATGAACTATCGTCCTTGTACTGGAAAACGCCCAAAATAGGCGAGGATAATTGAAACGAGTCCCCTCAAAACCTTCCCCTTCGAATGCATTTCACAACTCATTAAATAACCAAAAGGAAATGGTATTTTCCCTAAGGTGCGCTAGGATTCCCAAAAATCAAGGAGAAAATTCTGCCACTATCTTCGCTGAGGCAGGTTTCCTTCAATTTTTCCTACAAGTAAATTAACTAGAGGCATCCGTCCATCCCAACTAGTCCTTTTTATTGCCTCACTCCGCAAAAAATATATATTTTAACTAATATAAAGGTTAATGAACTTGGGTATATTGTACTCTCAAGAAGATACTTGTCAAATATACTTATTAAAGGTATTCATACGTCATTTATAAAGGATTATTCCTCTCTATTTTGGATTATTTTCCAGTATTTTTGATTAAAATTTGATACTTAAAAATAATATAGAAATAACCTTTGTAGATGTAAAAATTTTAGTCGTAAGTCACTTTTCTTTCTAAGTAGGAAGTACCTTCTTCTCCCTCTTGCAAGGAAAAAAATGTAGACACCGGAAATAGGATCATACGGATCCACTATTAGTTAACCCAAGGATCATCTTGATCATGACTTATTCCAAATTAGGACATCACCCAAGGCTTAGGTCATCAAATGAATCGTTATATTTTCTTCAATTTTCCCCAAGTGATCAACGCTCGTCTTGAAGGAACAACCCATCACTTGTCTTAAACCCCATATTCTTAGTTGGGTTAACTACAATCCCCCTTTTCTTTTAAATATATAGATACATATATTTAACAACGCCACTAATGGGAATGCGCTACAATGGCATAAGATAAATATAATTTACTCATCATACCATCAAGGTAGGCATTTCCCTATCGCTACTTAATATATATATGTATATACACCTATGTATAATTAAATCCATATATTCCTTGAATCATTTATGTCGATGCTAAAATGATCACAAATTCCTATATCCAGGCTTAATCATATTAGGATTAAGTACTGAGCTATGGTGTCTTTGTTGGGATAAGTTTTAACGAAGCAGGTATCCCTTGTAGGTGCGAACCTTATCTCTAGTACTGCCATAATCCAAATGATACGTAAGACTACGTTATCAATTATGGCTCTTTTAACTGCTCGTTTTTTTATCCCTTGTGGGTTTAGTTGGCCACTTGTTAAGTTGTGTCATTGTCTTACGTCTTTTAAGTTTTCTGCTTAGGTAATTAACCTATATAAGCTGCAAGGTTTTGTTTTTCGGTGGGGCCTTGGCCTTGAGCTCCTCCCCCCAAAACAAGTACAATAAACATACATAATTACAACATATCTAGTGTATGCGAGAGGGATGTTACATCGTTGTCATGGTTATTCCCTGAGCTAAAATACTTAAGTTGGGTGGTAACACCATTAATCTATACATGGGAACTCACAATTGATGTTTGGTAAGGATATTGAAGTCCACCTGGAGCACCTACCATCTAGAAAGAAGTGATTACATGATTTAAGCCCTATTTCATATAAGAACTCATAATGTTGTGTTTGTATGGGATTTGAAAGTCCATTAGGTTTTCTTATCATAGCAGTACCACGAAATGGCTTGCAAATTTTTTCAAAGGATCTTTACCTTCAACATCCTATGTCCAAGTAAGCATCACTATGTATCATATTTTTCTTTCTTTAAGTAATTGATTTCTAGATTTTTAATTAGTACTAACTCGTTTTCCTTGGTGGCAGTTACCCATATCCCAATTTTTAATCTTTGTTATTGTGCCTGCCTAAATATTCTAGTAAGCCATACTCCATCGTGGTTTTACTCTTCTCCTTCATTGATTATTGGTCTACATGGGAAGTTGTTGGTTAATACCATGTGTTTCCATTTATTATGGGAATAAATAAGGGGTAAAGAGTTCTCTCCAAAGGACCTTAGATCGAGATCTTGTCTCGACTGTACATTTATGGGTTTTTATCATTTTCTAACCTGGTAGGGGGTCTATACTTATCAGCATGTAATGATTTTGTAGAGAAATTGTGTCCCTTTCTCTCAATGAGGGTACTCATCGAGAAGGCTATGTTTGGATATTTTTAATGATTTATTATTATGGATTGAACTTTTGCTATTCATAACTATTTTCCAAGTTTAAAATGAAACTCCATCAACTTTGTAAATTTCAGCTTAATTTTTTGGTATGTATATGTTTAGGGTTTACCCATTGTATTTCTTTATTTTCCAATATTTTTATCCAACATTGACAACGAAGTTACTATTCATTTTCATAATTTAGGGGTTCTCCAACAATGTTGGTTTATAACATGTTATTTTATGGGTTACTCTTATTTTAAAATGCACCTGTGTGGAGCCGTAACCTCTTGGAAAGTTATGTACAAATTTTATTTGTTAAAGCTACATCTCTGTGTCATGAAAGTGCATAGTTTCAACACTGAAACAAAGACTTGTTCTGATAGATAATATTTATTGAAATTTTTTACATATTGCTCAGTTTATTAAAAGGATTCTTTATACCTATATTGATTTATGTCCTTTTTTTAATGGCTTCATACATTAACGTTCACCCATTTTTTTATTGGTTAACTAGACTTAGATACTCTAAATTCTCTAAGTCTCACGAATCACTCCATGATTGAAGATCTTACTCTAGGTAAGAAGGTTATAGCATGTTTTACCCTGTAATAAATCGCAAATCCAATCGCATCTCTTAAACCTTGAGAATTAATACAGATCTAAGTCATTACCCATAATAATGGCTACTGTTATGATAATTATTCTCAGACTTTAACTTTATATAAAAAAAATAATTTGCTTACCGCAATGATATCTAAACCATTCAACGACTAGACGCCTGCATAGAGTAAATGTATATAATTCAAATTGTTAATTTTAGCAATAACAATGTTAACCTTCTAGGAATATTACCTGTCAATTTTTTTTTTTAAAAGTTTTGACATTTTATATTGGCCGTCATGAAACGTTGTTTAAAATTTTACGCTTGAAGAATGAAGGTTTGCTCCTTCAATACTGAAGGTTTGATAAAAAAATTACCTTTCAATAATTAAATTTTTTTCAAAATAATATTTTTTTTAGACATTTTTTTATTAAAATAAAAAATGAGCATTATTAATATGTTACATTAACTTGATTCTGATTTATTTTATATATTATTTTTTCATTGAATTAATATTATATAAAATATATATGTTAAAAATAATAATCACAAATACATATCATAATATGCAAAAATAAATAAATAATGAAGCATAAATAAACATAAAAATGTTTTTTAATTTTACTAAATTGTGCATATAAAAAGAAAATAAATATCACATCTTTTTTCTTGTTTCCAAAATTGATACTATAAAATAGAACAAATACATAGTTTGATATTTTCAGCAAATATCATGAATTCTCCTCTCTTTTGCACTATACCAAATCTCATAAACTTGTTGCCATTCCACTTTTGATATGTCTGGAGCTATTAATGATACACGCATTAATGCATCAAGGGTGTTTATTGACAATTTTGTTCTTTTGATATCTTTGATTACATTTTGCTTTGAAAACCCTCGTTCACATGTAACAATGCTGGCTGGTATGACAAGTATTGATTGCCATAGTTTTAACATATTTGAATACCTCAAATGCCAATCTTTTGTTTGTGAAAATACCCTCCATGCATCTTTCATGGAGAATCCTTCTCCATTTAAATGAAGCACATCAATAAATTCATATAGTTCTCTTTCACAAGTTGCAATGTCAAACACCGATACGTTAGCATATTCACTGCATATCTTATGCTGCAAATGAAAAAAGAGTCTTTCAATCGAATGATTTGCATTAGTCTCTATCATAAAAAGATCTGAAGGATAATGACGAGGACTAAATATCCTTGCTGCATTAAAAAGATGAAGATCTGAAAATCTTGAATTGAAGCTATCAACCAATGCCTGAACATAATTCCTTGTAAGTTGTTTGCAACTTTCAAGGGAGCCATCAATTGAAGTCACCATTGGTTGTGACATTTCTTCATCCTGGATTGGAATATACAATAAATCATGTTTGTGGGTAGTTTCCTCTTTTTCAACATTATGAAGGAATCCATTTGTTGAGTCTTTCAAAAATTTCGAAAGATGAATTGTGCATTTTGCAAAAGAGTTTGACCTGTAACAATTTCTTTTAAGAGTATTTAATGTATGATCAATGTTTATTAAAGGAGATGCGACATCTATGTTATCTTCTTGGAATTTTTTGTTTAGCTTATTTAAATCCATCAAAACATCGGCAAGCATATTTAAACAAAATTGAACAGAGAAAATCCTTTCCTTGTTGTACCATGAGTTTTTTTTTTTTTTTTTTTCTTTCCCACAAACTCAATATAGCAGACATCAATGTAACAAGTCTTTCAACTAATTCACCCCTGGATAGCCATCGAATCCCATTGATTTGCAAAACCTGTAAGGATTCTAGCTCCATTACTTCTAACAAAGAAATGAGTTCATTATTTCTTTTTACTGAATTTTCAACCCATGGATACACTTTATTTGCTAATTTCTCAACAAACGAGAATTATGGTATCTTCTTTGAAGCATCTGAAACTGCAAGTGCCTCACGGTGAACAATGCAATGTGTACCAATAAGATTTGGTAACTATTTTCTTAGTAATGAAATGAACCCATTTGCATTACCAACCATCGATGAAGCACCATTAGTAGAAACTGTAATCAATTTTTCATTGTTCAATAGTCTTATTTCTTTCATATTGATGACTTTATCATATATTATCTTTCCTTTTCCATCAGGAACCCTAATAAGTTTCATAAATTGTGATATTGGAGGGCCTAATAGTTTTGAATCTAAAAATGTTCCATACACAAAAATATGTTGTTCCAAACCATGATCTGTACTCTCATATAACATGAAAGAGAAAAAGGGACTATCCAACATTTTCTTGTACCTCTTCAAGGTAATCTGAGATACAATGAACAAATTCACTTGCAGCTTTCATATTTGTGTAGGAGGAATACTCCACTTGCGAAGGCATATGTGGTGTTTGTAAATGCATTTGACGATGACAAAGATATTCATATGTAGTTATGGAGACGTATTTTTGTGCAATGAAATATGCTAATTTCATGGTGGTTATCACTTTTTCCTTGTTGGCATCATTTATATTCACTAAGTGCTCTGGAATAGGCTTTTCCAACCTTTCTATTTCATACAAGTTTCTTTGAAAAGATGTTTGATGATTAACATATTTTGAATGAGTTATCACAACATCATATTGAATTGTAGTACACGCATTCCCATTACCTAATGGACCTTGAACCTTATATTTCTCACACAAACTACATTTCATGCGTTTCTTTCCTTCTCCAACATTTATGCAATAGACCCAAGGATGTTTTATCTTCCACTCTTCTCGAAATTCACATTTTGTTATTGTGGAAGTTTTCCTTTTTCGTTGACCACTAGATTTTACCTCTTGGGTTTTCTCACCATTTCCAAACATTTCTAAATCATCAGCAAGGTCATCATCGATTTCTTCATTTGTTTCATCATTCAAATTAGGAATATTAGAGATGTTTTCAGAATTATGTTCTTGTGTTGTAGAATATCCAAAAAAATTATCCAAAGTTGATTGACCTTTATTTTTTGGAGACATTTTTAGCTTTATAATTTACCTACACACAAAACAATAAGAAAAATAAAAAAGTTATTAAAAGTAAATTTGAAATAGAAAAAGTTGGTAAACCATTTTCATAACTTTTAAATTCACTTGATTGAAATTAAAACGAGATATTAAAAAATATACAATGCCTCTTGAATGTAGTTGAGACTTCTAAAGTTCTAATCATTTTTTCCCATCAAATTCCATCTTCTAACACAACCTCGATACTCAATAGTCAAGAGTCACTACTAAAACTCGAAACAATAAGAGAGTTTGAAAACCTCATAAAAATTCGATTGAAAAGTAGAAAAAGAGGTTCAACATATTATTCCTATAAAACTAATATGATTATTATTTTACTTTAAATAAATATGGAAAGTAGATTATTATGGTTTAAAACATTTGAGATTCTTTTGAATAAACTTCAAAAATAATATATCAATAGTATTTTATAATTGTTTATTAGTATAGATTCATTTTGTTAAAATGAGTATAAGTGATCTTATTATATTTTATAAACATATTTGTGGTTTTTTCAATGGTCATTCTCATACTAGAGAATGAATCATTGAGAATTTTTAATTGCTAATAAAGGTGAAATCTTAAACAATATCATCAACAAAAAGGAGGATGATAATAATTAGTACTAATGTTTTGCTACAAGAACTTGTCTCAATTAAACAACTTTATAAGTGCTATATATATATATATATATATATATATATATAAGGAGAGGAGCCTTGCTTAAAACTATTATATTACAATTAACATCTTCTAAGTTCCAAGTTGCAACCAACTTTTAGTGTTCTTAAACTTAGCAATGACCTTTTGGTACAACTTTATTGTAGGAGTTCTTGACTTAAAAAAAATCTTAAACTCTTTACTCCTAGAAAATACCTTTAAAAACTAAAACTTATATATTGAACAAAATTTATATATTGTAGTAATTATCTATATTTTAGTGTTTAGTTTGTCTAGTTTTTCATTTAAATCCCTCTCCTAATGTGTACGTTGTGTTTTGAATCCAATTTCATATGGATGAACTAATTTCGAGTTTCATATCCATATCATATGGATGAACTAATTTTTATTTTTTGAATTTCAAATTGATATTTAATTATTTAAGTTATATTTTAATAAATTTAATACAAAGATCAATTAAATTTTAGTAGTAAGAGAGGTACATAATATTAATTAAAAAATTATAGAAAAATTGTGGATGTCAAAATGTATGGCTCAATTAATATTGGAAATATTTATCTATATAAAACATTTACTTTGTCAATTTAAAATAAATATTAGAAAATGAAACATTTATAATATTTAAAGAATACAAAATTTGTAATAAAAAAATCTAAAACATTTCTAATATTTTAAGATGAAAAATATAAAACATTTATAATATTTTAAGAATACCAAAAATATGTTTACTTTGTAAACTTAAAACAAATATTAGAAAAATGAAAATTTATAAAAACATTTATAATATTTAAAGAATACAAAATTTGTAATAAAAAAAAAGAAAAATCTAAAACATTTTATAATATTTTAAGATGAAAAATATAAAAAGTTTATAATATTTTAAGAATACAAAAACTAGGAAAATAAAATCTATGCCATATTACATTATCTCAATTCAAGATGAAAAATTAAATAAATCATATATCAACAAAAAAACACAAATAGTGTGTTTCTTTATAGACTACAAATACTATTGTTTTAACTAACGGTTGTTTATTTAAGCACTCAGTAAATCTTTCGTAAAGTTATTCCCAATAGACGTGCAAGAAGAAATCATGTACGCCATAGCTTTTGCAGACTGATATTTAGTGATCACTATTAGAAGACTAGAATGGTCTTCCATCACAAGACATCCTCTTATCCTACTACAATAAATCAGATTCCAGCTTCTATAAACACGCACGAATGGAGAGATTCGGGCTTCTATAAGCACACAAGAATGGAGAATAATAGAGATAATATCTTATGAAATTTTAGACACAATCAGAGTTCTACCATGATCTAAGCCCAAACCCAAAAATTTAATGTATCAAAGACAAAATGCATGCATGAACACCGAACGCTCAGAAAAAACCAAATCTAATAGGAAGTACAGACTATGGAAATCCTCTGCTATAAATCCAAACATTGGTGAAAAATGAAGTAGATCTATGTCAATAGGAAATATTAGGGGAAGCTCGAGAAGGAGGAGGAGATGATGTGTGAAGGAAATCGAATCACAATGTTATAGATCAAGAAAGTGAAGTAAAGATGTTTTTTAAACCCATGGCTATTGAGTGCATTTGATTGTATTCGGAAGAAGCGCTTATTTCAAGAGAAAATAAACCTAATCATCTTGACCAAATGATGACCTACTCCTTCTAGTAATCGATAGATCTAAATAAGGAAATTTCATTGAAAAAAGGATGAGAAAGGGCCACACGACTCGAAACACTTGCATGCTTTGCCTTTCTCTCTGTCACATCTCTCCTTTCTTATAGAGAACGACATAATGAAGAAGGAAGCGATGAATCCCGAATTCCCAATTCACCTAAAAGCCAGAGAAGCCTCTTCCTCTTATTATATATTAAAAACATCAAATCTCGGGACCCATACCCTGCAACTAACCTAATAAACAAAAAATAAATTATGCGGTAGCTGTTCAAACTCCGTGTTCTGTGTCACAGGACAAGATTCCAAGACCGAGATGAGTTTTTTATACAAATATAACGTTCAATATACTAATAATCGTAGCCCGTCACTCATCCCAAGAGCCCTCTAATTTAAGGTATAACTGTATTTGTTATGTCACTGTAGCATAATCAAGGGTTTTAAAAACTCGATTTGATTCTAATAACCTCATCTCATCGAATGAAAGGCCCATCCAACTTACTTGTGCGTAGGCGTGGGATAATGAGACATACAACTGTTTTACTTTTCATTAAGAAGTTTTTAAAGATAATACTCTCTTAAAATTAGCTAAAGACATACTAAATTTTAAACAAATCAATATATTTTTAAATAAATTAAGAGATCTTTAAACAAATCTTTAAATTTAAACTAAAAAAATTCTACAAGAAGTACCTTTGAATCTTGATAATGCTGTCCAAGAGTGTGTATCTAGAGTCCAGACTCCACTGTCCACTCTCCAACTCCAGAGTCTAAGGGCTTCTAGGCTCCAGCTCCAGCCTTCCATGTTTAACTTCCAAGTTTCAACTTTCAAATCATTTAGTTGAGCATTGAGCACTGAAATTTGTACTGCTCGAATGCTAATTACAATAATAAAAAAATAAAAAAAATAGAAAAATCATTGTTAAATGACTTTTTTTGCTTTCAGAAAAAATCAAGAAAACCTACAAAATAGAAAAGCATGGATGATGAAAATAATACTAACTTAATATTTTTATTTTTAGTAAAAGTATGGCTGTAATTTGGAAAGTATAATTTTATATAAAAATAATGTAAAAGTATTGATATTATTAATTTACGAGTAATAATTTATAATGAAGTTTTAGTAATTCTGTTTCCTTTCAAAAGAAATAGTAATATGATGAAATTTTGAAAATTTTATTGCCCTTCAAAAATACGTTTTGATGATAAATTTACCCTTTAGAAAAAAACAGTCTACTAAATTTTTTAAAAATGCCCCATGATGGTCATTTTTCCCGTCAAATTCCAACAGTGTGTATAATACTGCTATTGTTTCTATTTCCATAATCTCCTATTATAGTAAAAGAAAATCTAGTCCTTCAAATATTTTTTCTAGCTATAATGCACTTTCCAACTCTATCTTAAGAAAAAGGGGTTTTTTATCCAAAACAAACACATAAGAATTATGTTGCTGCCCTCTTCATTCTAACAAGGAAAATATCATGACCATAAGATAAAAATTACAATCATCCTTTAATTGGTCACATATTCAGATTTATGCAAATTGTAATTAAATTTAACACCATTAGAAACTTGGATAATTTGCAACACTGACTATGATTGGAAAAACCATGTTCCATGAGATCATCGATTGAAAGTAGTTCTTGTGTTTTATCTAATCACCACTATCGAAATCATGCATTACCAGATCCTAGAATTGTAAACCTCTATCAAAGTTCTTAGTTATGTTTAATCATATTTCTTTCCTAACACAAAAACTGCTTCCACAACAAGCCTTTTGTTTCTTGGCATGCTCAGCAGTGTCTTTCCTCCCACATATTCCTCCTTTATTCATTCAGTTCCTTAGGTCTTTTCGAAACAACCGATTCCCTTTCAAGAATTTCTGGGCTAGCAAAATCCCTAAATTTTAGAGAGTGTCTAATGCCATTATTTCACTTTCAACACTTTCTTTTTCTTCCCTGAAGTTAACTCTCACTTGTTTTCCATTCTAGGATGCTTGGTTTACTCATTTAACGTGGTTGTCCTACCAATATTCCCTTATTTTGTTTAATCCATAATTGTTCCTACCAATATTCCCTTATTTTGTTTAATCCATAATTGTTCACTACACTCGTCCATCATGTGGACATTTGGCAGATTCCTAATCTATCCAATTAATAATAATAATAATAATAATAATAATAATAATATACTACTACTACTACTTCTACTACTAATAAAACTGATTAAAATAAAATAAATGCAGTTTTTTTTTGGGATATTGCAAGGGAGGCATGTGGTACGAAAGAGGCACAGAGAAATCAGAAAGGTAAAGTTTTTAAAATATTGGGGTTTCCAGGATTTAGAGTCAAGTAAGGCACTCTTGTGGATGGGATACCTTACAAGATCCCATCATTCTCTTGTAAATATGTTGTACTCAGTAAATTGTCATTTATATATAAATATTCTTGGGCATACTAGTTGTGTCACCCACCTTTATCTCATTTTATTGTCTCTTGTTTACTCTTGTATGGTGCATGATTACTTGGATAAGTATAAATAATTCTTTCCTTTGTTCCCGCAACAAATAAAATCGGGTGCCCATGCATCTTCATTTTCCTTAGCTTTCAATGAATCCATTATATGGTCGTTCATATCAAACAACCTTTTCATACCACTCATCTAGGTACCTTCTATAAGCCTAACCACAATGATGAGAGCTAGGAAAGTTTTAGCTGCCTTAGAATTTCTCTGGTTCAAATGAAACATAAAATACAAATACCTCCCTTACCTTTCCCAAACCTTACAACCTAAAGTTAGGAAAAAAACCTAACACTTATGCAAAAAGGTCCTCTTGATATGTGCATATGTTTCTAGGAATAAGTTAGACAAATGGCATGTGCATTTAATATTGATTTAACATGCAAATGGTGCATGCACAATGAAAATGGTGATTGATTTCCTTAGCCTCATATAATGTTTTTTGCGAGACATAAATTATATAACTTTTGATAAATTGAAATACCTTTTCCAGGAATTAAAAAATTATCTGTAAAGTTCTTGAAATTGACAACTAGCTTCATGGGAGCCAATGTCCATGCAATTGTAGGACACCTTTTTCATTAATTTCTCAACAAAGCGCCACCCTCAAGATGGAAAACCTTCCCCTTTCCAAAATTTCATTCCAAAAACATGATTTATCACTCAACATTCCTCACACTTTAAAGGAATTTAACACATGTTTACAAACATCCAGGAAAGATATATGCTATATCCAAATCCATGCCAAATAATACAATTACCACTCTGACCACGAGATAAATTCATATACAATTCACCATTTCCTTGAACACAAACCAACAATCAATTACGGTTCCATAGTTGTTCAAGAGAAAATTTTAACCACTCTAATGTAGAATTAGTTAAGAGGTCTCATCTTCCCCTCAACGCATACTTGTTCTCCCCACTACCTCCCATGAATTTTATTTCTTCTCTCCTCTCTTTTTTTTTTCCTGGGCCTCTTTTCCCCAATCCCCACTCAATTATTTGCATGGACCTTTATTTTCCATGCAACAGTTGTAAAAAATACACCTAATCCCCCATTAAATCACACTTAACACTTAAAACAAGTTTTAAGGTTAAAGGAGAGGTTTAGGATTAGAATTAATACAAAAGGTCTCCCCTTAGGTATTCAAGGTGGAAAAAAGGTTATGTCATACCCCCTAGGCCATCTACAACCCCTTACCTTCCTCTGGTGAATTCATGTGTCCTGCATCTATTCATCCTTCTTCCACAACTTGAACCAAGTATATATTTATATTAATAAAATCAAAATTACATGTGTTCTTCGACAAGACACATATAAGCATTTACATCATTAGCATGATAAATTAAGGCAGTCTCCACTGGTATTACATTTATAATTGTTTATTTTGACATATCTTGACTATACACTTATCTCATTTCTTTGAATCTAGGAAAAGGACCCTGCCTCTTCCTACCCAAAGTTATAAAATATAAATACCTACAGGTCTAATCAAAATCAAAATAATTTCTAATTAACTTTCATAAAGTGATGAGTTGATTTGTACATTATGAAACTTAATCAATTTAACAAAAATAATGTAATCTTTTACATAATTGCTAAATATTACTCTTAATAAATACTAGCATAGATTTATCAACCGAATCTCCTAACCATCAATAGAGATCTAATTTCTTGAGTTGATTTTTTTTATCTTAAATTATTTACATGTTCAGAAAAATTATAGAAATAATTTTGATCAGGAATTTAGTTAAAAAATCAGTTAAAATGGGGCTTCTTCTTTGAGTCACATTTGATTTATTAAACTATGTATTCTATTCTATTAATTATGTTGTCTAATATCTATAATCCTACGTATTTAGTTGTTAGAAATTATATTTGAAATTAAAATATGCAATGAATTTGAAGAAATGATAATATCTATAATGCTTCTTATTTATATGTTAGAAATTATATTTGAACTTAAAAGACGCAATGAAACCTATCCTTGATAAATAGATTCTGAGATTTATTAGGAAAATAGATTGCTCTCGTTATTTCTTATGTAAGCGTTCCACAAATATATATGTTTTAGAAGCACCTGGAGTGGGAATAATCCCACTAAGAGGTTGGCCACCATTACTACCATATCCTCCAATTTCCTTTTCCTTGCCATTAAGCCTGCCATCTAGATCTAGCCCTCCATGAGAACCCATGTTCACAAATTTCACTGTGGGAACTGGAACACGGCTAGGGTTGGGGTTCTAAAGGGAGGACATAGATAATTGTGTCGCTCAAGGAGTTTCTAGAAACATTTCCTACATCTTTATTTATATTCTCTCGTACATAAGGGATTCTCAAATATTTTTTTCGTATTTATTTGTTTTTTCATAAGGGAGTGTGAAATATTCATTTTCCTCAAGCCAATGTGGAACAAATCTAGGGTAATTACTATATTTTGAAAAAAATGATTCATGAATTTGAAATTATTATCATTTGATTTCAAAATTTGACCTTTTTTTATAATGTTTTGGAATGCATAATATGCAAATATTGCTACATGGATATGAAGGGTCACAATACATGAAATAAAGGTCGTCAGGGATAACCACCTTAGGATAAATTTCTTAATCCAAACCTAATAATATAAGATTAAGAACAAACCATCCCAATAACAAAATTTTTCCTAAATTAATAGAAAATCCTGTAAAGATTAAACCACATACACACCTAAAAATATAAATAGAAAACCATGGAAATACAAAATGAGATCAACTAGTCATTTTACACAAATACATGTAATACAATAGGTATGATGGTGACCATACTTACAACTCACTTTTTTTCACTTGATTAATGATGGAAAACGACCTCTAATATTAATGATGAAAATTTGAATGAGAGAGAGGGTGGAGAGATCATAATTTCAAAGCCTAATAAACCATATATACATAATTACAATTCTAGATCTCATGGGTTAATATTATTAGGTGTTTGACAAAACATACAAAAGTCAACACCATGTGTTATTTATGTGAGAAAGGAATTCAACTAAAAAACTATATCATGTTCTTCATAACCTCAACTCTAAAAAGATAGGAAAATGAATATAAAGGTTTATCTTCATGAAATGTGTTTAATTGTTAAAAAAAATCACCATGTCATCCACCATGTATCTATTAACCTCAGGTGTACTAGCATTAATATTGGATATAATTTGTAAGACACATGTATATCCATATTGGATATAATTTGTAAGACACATGTATATCCATATTGGATATAATTTGTAAGACACATGTATATCCATGTAGGGGGGAAAGGTAATTAAATAAACTAACCTCAAATTATCACATACCTTATTATCCACACTTTACACATGTATATCCATGTAGGTGAAGAAATTCAAGACTTCATGCAAATAACCTCAATTTACCACATACCTTATTATCCATACTTTACACATGTATATACACATGTAGGTGGAGAGAAGTACTTCAAGCAATGTCTAACCTAGACTTACCACATACATTACTTATTATGCACAAGAACACTTTTATGAATTATACAAAGACACTTTAGGCTCATTTAATATGTGCAATAAATTAACCTAGTGATTCATTACAAATATTTTCTAATGGAGTAGTATGTTTGTTCGACTAACACATGATATATCAGGAGGATCAAACACCTTTAGAAATCACTCACATAAATAGTGACACAAATATATCACAAATTAACATAGTCATGTTTTTACATGGTTTCAACCTTTGAATATGGAAAACATTCATGACCCCAATCAAATAGCTACTTGAGGAATATTATTACGCAAAAGAAAAAGATTGCTACAATGATATTCTCATAATTGATCAATAATAAAATTAATCTCCACACTCTTTAAATAGAGATCATGGACTAATCCATTGTTAATCCCTTAGTCAATGGCTATCAAGGTGAGGATGAACGGTTGGATAACTATATGTCGAGAACATATCGTGAACATTGGATTACATATATATGCATGCATACTAATGCATACTAATAAAGCACACTTTACTTAAAGATACATTATAACAAGTTGATATTAACTAACTCCTAAGTGAATAAATATCCTAACATTGTCCATTAACAACAACTTGAGATAAAATTGAAGGATTTACAAAAGTCACAATATAGCAAAAGGAAGGAGGCATTAGAGCATACCCCCATTAATGAAAATTTCTTGAAACCCTAACATAGATCTAAGTTTAGAAAACTTTGCTTCTATAAGAGACTTTGTGAAGATATATGCAACTTCATTATCTATATGGAAAAAGAGCACTTCAAGATTGCAATCATGAAGAATCTCTCAATTGAAGTAAATATGTATCTCAATGTGTTTTCTACATTGATGTTGAACGACATCTTGGTGAACTTCATTGTACTATGATTTCCACACCAAAGGGTAGTTGGATGGTTTTTCTCAAATCCAAACTATGAAAGGATATGTCAAAGACGTAAGGATTATTGGATTGCATTAATGTCGGCTCAATACTCTTGTTTTATTGAAAGAAAGAGCAAGAGCTTGTTTCTTACAAGATCAAGTGATACAACTAATACAAGGTGGGGTTGTTTAAGACATTTTTTCAATACAAAGTTAGCATATTGTATTTAATATCTACTAAGAATTTTTTTATGACGATTAAGACAATTTTTAAGAGAAAATTAGTCTCAAAGTTTCTTTTAGTTTTTTGGTTTTTAAAATTACTATTTCCTTAAAAAAATTATTTTTTAAGGGAAAATCATTATTATTTTTAAGGTAAAATGTTTCTGTGTTTTGCATAATTCTTTTTATCATCCATAAGAATTGTGAGTGAGAAAACTCAAAATCCTTGATTTAAAGTTTACATGTATTCAATTGATCAATTCCATCAATGGAGGTTCAACATAACAATAGATCCACTGGTATGCTCTATCCGCCTTTCCAAGATATCCATCCAAATTCTTTGAAATAAATATTGAGAACCATGGTTTTTAATGACTTTTTTTTGTCTAGGTGGTATTGTATCATGTCCCCAATTAAATAATTTCCAAATAAGACTACTTGCAAATAATGTTCCACCAATGTACTAGTTCCCTAGGTTGAGATGGAGACATAAATTTTGTAAAAAGGACTTTAGTTTACCATATTCACATTTGAGTGGGTCACATCAATGATAAATGCTAATAAAATAAGGTTACATGAGTTCATGAAGACACTTGGAAGCTTCTGGAGCCTTTGGATGACTAGATGCCCCACCCACTTGGCATGATCTTCATCCAAATTCAAACACATGGGTAATGTAACGTTATTGGAGGGTGATGTGGTATCAAATATAATATAATGATACAAGTAATTCAAATAGGTAAATGAGAGTAAATCCCATGGAATAGGAAGATACTAGAAGACACGGTGTGCCACTTGGAAGGAGATTCCATGCACTCTATGACAACAAATGATGAAAGATTCTATGACAAGTCTAAAAAATTCATACCTGATTGAAGACATATGACAAAGATGACATGACAGGGATAAAAATAGCCACCAATAGGTATAATTGGGGAGTTATAGGAAACAATTCAAATTGGGAAAAGAATTGGAGCATGAAGAAGAAACCAAGTGTCATGAGAGTTACTGTACCGCTAAGATGAGTTGGAGGAATCCATGGAGGGAAATTTGAGCTTCGGAGGACTCATTACTTTAATAAGAGGATTTCATGAGGAATTAGAATGTATTTTGATAATTTTTTAATTTTCCTTTGTAATTTTGGAGAGCTTTTTCTTTTCCATTGCAGAGTGAGTGCTCACTCTCCCTGCTTATGAACCAATTTCGAGGGAGTTGGATTCCTTTCCAAGTTGTTTAATGGAGAGGCCATTCAAAATTATCATTGGATATTAATGAATAATTTTTAGTTGCAATATTAAGAACCATACAAATAAATTCTCATCTAGTCCCCTATTATCTCATTCCTTTTTCTCTATTCCCCCACACTCTCAAGTTGAGGAGGCACTTGTTAGAGTGTTTCTTGCGCTTTGGTGAGTATATTTGGTTTCCAAGATGTCAAATATATGATGTATGGATATGTAATATAATTTAAATATTCTATTTAAGTTGGAATATCAATAATACATATGCCATAGACTCGTATTCCCATGTCCTTCAATAATTAGTTTTCATGGATTTGGCTTCAATATTGAAGTAGCTTTATATTAGATTTGTATGAGGAAATTACTATGAGTTTTATGATGTTTGGGAAGCCATATATTATTTAATTCTCTATAATTCCATTCCCATATTATATTCATCTCGAAATTCAAGAAACTTTTGTGTGAAAAGATTGTTCTCTCATGCCATTGTATCACTAGTTTTCAGGGATTCTGGCTTCAATTCTGAAGTAGTTTTATATCAGATTTGTATGATGTATATTATCTAATTTTGATGATGTTTTCAAAACAATATATGATGTGTTACTCTATAATTTCATTTCCATATTCTCTATGGGTCGAAATCCATGAAATCCATATGTGAAACTCTTGCAATTTCATGCTACTAATCACTAAATTTCATGTATTTGACTCCCATATTGAATGGGTTCTATACCAGACTTTTATGAAGGGATTTATATGGTGTTTAATACTTTTGTGGAAAAAATTTATATTATTTATATGGTCCCTATATTCCACCTCCTTATCTGAACCTTTAACTCTACCTTTCATATGTCAAAATGGAGCTAGTTATGCAATTTCCCCATAAGCATTTTCATTGAAAGTTATCAAACGAATGTGGAAGTCTATAACCAGTTTGAAGAACTAATAAACATGTGTAATTACAGACTCTTATATCTTATAAAATCCCCAATACTCTTTTCACAAAATTTTGATGTATTAGTTGAGTTGGGAAGCCAATTTACCTTCACCCTTGGGGGAATTTGACCACAATTTCCTATGTAAAATTGCATTGTTTCTCCCTAGCCCCAAAATAGTTTGCATGAGATTAAATTTAGATCAAAAGTATGCATAGGTCATGTGTTAATTTTTTAATACTCAACCTATCCTTTAATTTCAAATTCGAGACCATTTGGAGACTGTTGGAACCCCCTCAAGTCTTTACTAGTAAAGCTAAAAAATTGTCCAAAAAACACTTTTTCCCAAATTTCCAAGTAAGGACATTACAATGGTATCAGATCATGGTATTATAACCTATTGAAGTTATGGATATTAGGGATGCATTTAAGGAACTCCTGAAGTCATATTTTGATGATATGGCCAAGAATATTATGCAAGGGTTTGAATTGATAGCTAGTCAACTTAGGGGTAAGCTCGTAGCCGAGGCCAGTAGTAGTGCCCATCATGCAAAGAAATATAAGGCCATTAATTTTGAATACTTTGATGATTGGGTGAATTTATTGATAAATAAGAATGAAAATGTGAATTCATTGAGGGATAATCAACAATCCACATGTTTGGAGGACGATGAAACGAGAAAAAATCATCCTACTTGTGAAAAGAGCCTAGATACACAATTAAAGGAAGAAACAGAGAGTCATGCATTAGAGGAAATTTCAACTCAAAATGGGCCTTTTAACTTTAATTCAAATTCCATGTTATCATGTCTTAGCCAATGAAATTGCTTTAAATTTGAAATACCATATAGGTCTTAAACACCTTTTTAATATAAATTTGGGGATAGGTATCATGAAAAAACTACTTTTTTTGTTTGTATTTTTGACATATCTCCCCGTTTTGTTACTCAAATTTCGATCGGGAGAGCTCGTTGGATGCAAAATTAAATTCCGCATCCAACGAGTACCCACTCGACATAATTTTGATGGAACCCACTACCCAAAAAACAAGAAATACTTGAAAAAATGTGATGATGATGTCATCATCATGTGTTTTCAGGTATTTCTTGTTTTTTGGGTAGCGGGGTCCATCAAAAGTATGCCGAGTGCGTACTCCTTGGATGCGGAATTTAATTCCGCATCCAATGAGCTCTCTCGATCGAAATTTGAGTAAAAACACGGGGATATATGTCGAAAATACAAACAAAAAAGTAGTTTTTTTCTTTTCTTCCACCAAAATTAATAAATATTATTTTATTGTTTTAACTATTATTTTATTAAATTTTTTTAGGAGGCCCATTTTGAGTTGAAATTTCCTCTAATTTGAAGTGGAGCATCAATTACCTCAAGGTGATTGTAGAGACAAACATAAAGAGGAAAGTGAAGACAAGCGCACAATCATTACTGATGGGGGTTGTTCAAATCAAAGAGATGGATCAATGAATTATGAAGGAGTACCTACTGATGGGTGCTCACAACTCTATGTTGGTGAAATAGAGATTGGATTTGAAAATGTTGCTGCAATAAACATTTCTCATAAGCATGAATATTAATACCTTGTGATTGATAATTAAGAACCAAGATCAACTTACCCATCACCACTTGAGCTTAAAAAAGTTGGTCAAATCAAGAAGAAAAAAGAAGCGGAGGTTCACTCCAATGAACCATTCTTCATTGAAGGGTATTTGAATATGAGTGAAAGGAATATCCATAAGTCCCTTAGCATACTCAGTGAAACTAAATCATTGGTGTCAAATTCTTGTTGTAAAGTTTCTTTATTGGAGGATCCATCCTTCCTTGAAGACATGGAGACGATTCAAAGAGAAATGTGCAAAATCAAAGATAACTTCATGTCTTTTCTTTTTTTATAGAAACAATTTGGTTGAGATTAATGAATGACTACATGAAGGATACTTGAATAATAATGAGGATATCCAACTTTATTGATCACAAACATTCTAGATACATGGTTGTTCCATGTTGAACATGTGTGTGTGTTCAGTAGATACACCACCATAGAACACATTTTCTAGTAGTTGCACCTACACCACCGCATCTTTCCTTTCCATCTTCAAAGGAAAATAATATAATTCTACTTCAAAGGTAAGTGATATAATTATAGACTCAGCTAGGGGTTGTAAGAATTCTCCACGATGCAGAGAGATTATTTGAGTTCAATTGTCTCTAAATATGCACCATCCATACACCATTTCAAAGTATCAATTGAATATCTCGACTAGTTTTTTCTACAACTTTGTAAGTATGGTTTTCTCCTCTACTTAGATAAGTGATGCATGCACTATTACTTAGGTATGTGTGTTCTCTTACCTTTGTATTTCTTAGGTATGATTCTATTTGTTATCAGGTATGAATCTATCTATTTACCCGTAGTGAGGTGATGGAGCTTTGATGCATATTTCACTCACCTGTTAGCATGCCAAGGAGATCTTCTATGTGACACATACTAATATGGTTGAGTCTAGTTATCATGGTTTCTCTCACCCATTAAAAGAAGTGATTTACCTCAATATCCCTTGACTAGGTACAATTGGCACACTGATTCAAAAATTAGGAATAGACTAACACATGCACACCAATGTATGATAAGGGACACATAGACACAAATAAAACACATAGTAATACAAGGATTTATGTGTGGAATACCTATCGTTGTGGTGTATAAATACACCATTTCCAACCAAATTTTTTGTTTTTATTTGAGAGATTTCTATTCATATTCACAAATATCAATCTATTTAGTTGTATGCATTAGAATATATTATTGATGAGATAACTATAATCAATGACCATTTTTTTATTTAATAATAACTTTGTGCTTAGTACCTAAAGGAAAAGTATGACATAAAATGAAAAATTCTAAGATTTATAACATCTGAAAATTTTATTACTTCATATTACTTCCTCTGAATAAAAAGTAAATTTTATTCCCAAAACAAAACAATAATTTGTATGTAGTGTGCACAAAAAAAGAATAAATTGTATGGATATCCTCAGTTTATGGTCATATATTAGAACCTAACATCAATAAATTTGTATGTAGAGAACACAAATCTGTTCATTTATTTTTAGTTTTGGGTCATAGTAACATTGGCTTATTACCTATTATACCTTGCCTTCTCTGATTTGTTACTTTCCATGGTCAATTTGTCTAGGCCTCCATTCATTGCAGTTTGAACTTCAATTGACATATTATGGAATCTACAAGATAACCTATGTCCTCTTCTGAAAAGGCTATGAGCTTGATGCTCAATTATTGCTGAAAATTTGTGCTTCTACTGGCAATTCGGGAGACAAAGCAACTAGAACTATTTTTAGGAAATGTTTATATCCATATCCATAAGCATTCATGCCGGTGGTAGGTCACTAACTATAATGTCCTTGGTTATTTGATTGGGTCACTAATTGTTGACAGTCTTGTGAGTGACTAACTCAAGTTGTGATTGTTAAGTCAGGGTAACTAATTCTTTCCTTTGTTCCCACAACAAATGAAACTAGGTGCCCATGCATCTTCATTTTCCTTAGCTTTCAATGAACCCATTATCTGGTCATTCATATCAATCGACCCTTTCATGCTACTCATCTGGGTAACTTCTATAAGCCTCTCCACAATGATGAGATCTATGAAATTTTGAGCTGCCTTAGGATTTCCGTGGTTCAAATGACTACATAAAATACACATGCCTTCCTTACCTTTCCTAAACATTACAACCTAATGTTAGGAAAAAACCTAACACTTTTGCAAAAGAGTCCTCTTGATATGTGCATATGTTTCTAGGAATAAGTTAGACAAATTGCATGTGCATTTAATAGTGATTAAACATGCAAATTCTGCATGCACAATAAAAATGGGGATTGACTGCCTTAGCCTCATATAAACTTTTTTACCAGACATCAATTAAATAACCTTTCATAAATTGAAATACCATTTCCAAGAATTTAAAACTTATCTGTAAAGTTCTTGAAATTGACAACTAACTTCATGGGGGCCATTGTCCATGCAACCGTAGGTCACTTTGTTCATTAATTTCTCAACAAAGTGCCACACTCGAGATGGTACTTGTGAATTCAGTGGGAAAATCTTCCCCTTTCCCGAATTTCATTCCAAAAACATGATTTATCACTCAACATTCCTCACACTTCAAAGGAATTTAACACAGGTTTACAAACATCTAGGAAAGATATAGGCTATATCCAAATCCATTGCAAATAACACAATTACCACTCTGACCATTAGATAAATTCATTAAAATTCACTATTTCCTTGACCACAAACCAACAATCAATTACGGTTCCACATTTTTTCAAGAGAACAATTTTAGCCACTACAATGTAGAATCAGTTAAGAGGTGTCATTTTCCCCTCAATGCATACTTGTTTTCCCCACTACCTGCAATGAATTTTCTTGCTACTCTCCTCTCCTCTTTTTTCCTGGGTCTCTTTTCCCCAATCCCCACTCAATTATTCACATGGACCTTTATTTTCCATGCAACAGTTGTAAAAAATACACCTAATCCCCCATTAAATCACACTTAACACTTAAAATACATTTTAAGGTTAAAACATAGGTTTAGGATTATAATTAATAAAAAAGGTCTTTTCTTAGGTATTCAAGGTGGAAACAAGGTTATGTCATACCCCCTAGGCCACCTACAACCCCTTACCTTCCTCTGGTGAATTCACGTGCCCACATTTATTCATCCTTCTGCCACAACTTGAACCAAGTATATATTTATATTGATTAAATCAAAATTACATGTGTTCTTCCATAAGACACAGATAAGCATTTAAATCATTAGCATGATAAATTAAGGCAGTCTCCACTGGTATTACATTTATAATTGTTTATTTTGACATATCTTGACTATACACTTATCTCATTTATTTCAATCCAGGAAAATGACCCTACCTCTTCCTACCCCAAATTATAAAATATAAATACCTACATGTCTAATCAAAATTAAAATAATGTCTAATTAATTTTTATAAAGTGCAATAAAAATGATGAGTTGATTTGTACATTATGAAACTTAATCAATTTAAAAAAAAATGTAATATTTTACATCATTGATAAATATTACTCTAAATAAATACTAGCATAGATTTATATTTAACCTAGATCTCCCAACCGTCAAGAGGGATCTAATTTCTTGAGTTGATTTTTTTTTATCTTAAATTATTTACAAGTTCAGAAAAATTATAGAAATAATTTTGCTCAGGAATGGAGTTAAAAAATGAGTGAAAATGAGGCTTCTTCTTTGAGTCACATTTGATTTATTGAACTATGTATTCTATTCTATTAATTATGTTGTCTAATATCTATAATCCTACGCATTTAGTTGTTAGAAATTATATTTGAAATTAAAATATGCAATGAATTTGAAGAAATGATCATATCTATAATCCTTCTTATTTATATGTTAGAAATTATATTTGAACTTAAAAGATGCAATGAATTTGAAGAAATGAAATCCATCTTGATAAATAGATTGACATATTCTCTAGGAAAATAGATTTCTCTCATTGTTTCTTATGTAAGCCTTCCAAAGATATATCTGTTTTAGAAGCACCCGAATTGGGAATAATCCCACTAAGAGGTTGGAGACCATTACTACCATATCCTCAAATTTCCTTTTCCATGCTATTAAGCCCATCATTTGGATCTAGCCCTCCATGAGAACCCATTCTCACAAATTTCACTGTGGGAACTTGAACACGGCTAGGGTTGGGGTTCTAAAGGAAGCACATAGAGAGTTTCTAGAAACATTTCCTACATCTTTATTTATATTCTCTCGTACCTAAGGGAGCCTCAAATCTTTTTTGCGTATTTATTTATTTTTTCATAAGGGAGTGTGAAATATTCATTTACCTCAAGCCAATGTAGAACAAATCTAGGGTAATTACTATGTTTTGAAAAAATTAATTCATGAATTAGAAATTATTATCATTTGATTTCGAAATTTGACCTTGCTTTTTATAATGTTTTGGAATGCATAACATGCAAATATTTCTATATGGATACGAAGGGTCACAGTACAAGGAATATAGGTTGTCAAGGATAGCCAGCTTAGGATAAATTTTTTAATCCAACCCTAATAATATAATATTAAGAAGAAACACTAGTACAAAATGAGAAATTAATGACTAAAATCCGGCTATAAACGATTATTTTTGAGTCGGCGACTAATAGTAGCTAATTTCCACTATCTTATAGCTTGACTAACTTAGTCGCATTTCACTTAGTCATTAATAGCTTGATTTATTAGTCATTGAATTAGTCATTGATAGTCATTGATTTAGTCATTGATAGTCAACAATTTATTCATTGATTTAGTCACGGATTTAGTCACTAATTTAGTCATTGATTTAGTCACTGATTGCAACAATTAATGACTAAATATATGACTAAATAAACTACTAGATGATAACATATTAATGACTAATCTAAATACGACTAAACATTAATTGTGCTATAAGATACAGGAAATTATATTCTAATAGTCATATATATGTGAATTTAGTTGTTTTTGTAGTCACAAATTTATGATAGGGCACGGAGGAATCAAACCACCATCCTCTTGCCTATAATTAGGCAGGTGCTCTACCATTGAGATAGCACCCTTTAAGAAGTTGTTATTACTTGATAATGATGATATTCAAACAAATTTTGCATCATTCAAGCATACAAAATAATGATCATCAAGTCACTATAGATCCATAATGGCCTACCCTATACTAGTCCTTCAAGTCCTTCTTACACTTAATAAATGCATTTGAAAGAATTGAAGGACTATTACAAGGTAATTCATTATGTATCTATATTAACTTGATAGTCATTATTTTGTGCTTGAATGATTCAAAATGCAAAAATACCAGAAATTTATAGGAATGTCAAGCATGTGTCCAATGTTAAACTATCTACCAAGTCATCTAGAGTCATGCCAAGATATATGAATTTGACTGAAAATTTATAGTTAACTTGAAGATAGTGGCAGATGATGTCATGGAAAGGAGAATTTCAGTTTATATAGAAGCAAAGGATGACCAAATGGATCAACTCATCACCCAAAATGTATATAGAGTAGTAAAAAGAAATATACTAGTTCCATTTCACACCAAGAAGATTGGGCATTAACTTTAAGTACTCTTAGCTACTAGATAAATGGAAATGAAATGATATGAAATATTAGCAACACTACCTTCGAGTTTTCTTGCTGAAAATGAGTATGATTACTTATGTGATCATTTTATTCAGAGGTGACTTAAACAACCACTAACCTCCAATCGAGGCAATAAACCATGTTCAAATTGATAGAGAAATAAAATAAAACAAAAGTTAAAGATATACTTTTCCAATCCCACAATCATTTATACCTCGAAAGAGAACTAGCGAATCTCCCACAATTGTTCAACTTTGCCAAAATGCTGACTTGGAATGCCCCTATTTAAACAGAACAAAAGGAAATTGAAAAAATGAAAGTAGTAATTTACTCTACCTGTCTATTGGATGCAGCGTCTCATAGATGTACAACAGAATTATTCAAGCACATGCAATAAAATTATAAATGGACGAAAAGAAGAAAAAAATGTGGTCTAGACCTTCCTTAATTTCTATACTCAGATATATATTGCAATCACACTTTGTCTCTTAGGAGACAAGTCATTAACGAAACAATGGACATACCTAAGAGAGAGATAGATAGGTAGTTGTAGGGAAGAGTGAGACAAATACAGAACTCAAGGTATTAATCAAAATAGTATAGAAATGAGGATGAAATTTCAATCTTATTGTTGGAATAAAAGACAGTCTTTTAGGATAGTCATACATCAAGGAAATAGAAGCTCCTTTCAAATTTGCAGAGGCAGGAAGCTCCTTCCTAATTAGCAATGTACTAGGAATGGAAATAAAAACAAAAAAGGGAATAAAACAAGTCTCATGATAATACTTCTAAGAAATAGTAAAACTTGTTGCTTAAAGGAAGGAAGTTTCTCACAATCACAAATACCTTAGAGCTAAAAATCCATTCATTGCCATGTTCGCTAGATTTGAGTCTTCAATCTTCTCCCCAAGTGTTGCAAGTTGGTCATGAATCTACGTGACGTTAATCGAGTAACTGGTAACTATGTTTTACTTGGTCATATATATAGCTCTAATTTTGTTCTATATATCATCTTTTTGTATATGTTCTCGTTCTAGTAGAGGCTAACTAGGGAAATGAACATCTCCTTTGGCATTTTCTTATCAGATATGAGAGGAAGCAAATGATCCTTTATAGCATCCAGGATCATTCGCTTTGCCTTTACTTACTTCTTTTTGCGAGTTTCCAACTACTATGGATTTATAAGCAGAGTCACAACATCTTTGACAATATCCTAGATATCACTCTCTTGCAATATGAAAGTTACCCTAACTTTACACAACAAGAAATTTGTGCCACCTCCCAATCTGTCCTCAAATATTAGTCTAGTTGATGCCATCTCTAAGATCTAACACACCAACTCCCAGATATGATAAGTAAGCAAACACAACCTCTAAAACTCTCTCACAATTTGTCCTTATTTATGGCTGCTTATGACCATTATTTCTAATAGTTGATCTATTGTTATAAATTACCCTTGAGAATCTTAATCAGAGAGGCTCTAATACTATATTAAAATTTCCAACAATGGGTAACTATTTTCCTCATGTTCTCAAGTTAAACAAATGAAATACTAAGTTTATGTAAATATAGAAAACTAATTTCTAAACATAGCATCAATCACACAATAGTTGGAGCCTCAATGTTTATTCATTTTGGTTCAGATATGTATTGCACTTGGTGCCATTTTGCCATATTCACAATAAAAATGATATATACATGAAAAAACTTTGCATATTTGGTATCTAATGGTTTGGATTTCTATTGATGTGTATATATATATAAAATAAAAAGTTGAATTATATATATATATATATATATATAATTTGGTCAAGCAGCTATTTCCTGGTTCCAGTTTTTAGGGTGGACCAATTATGATAACATTGGTCTATAGCGGCTTGACCCAAGCCTAAATGATGTGGTATTTTCGTAGATTTATACTTTATAACATGATCCAATGCCACATTATCGAGCATATATGATTCAACTACGCTTGACATAAATACATCAAACTACTGGAATGTTAAGATGGAAACTGATATACTTTGAAAAGGTTGTATCTCATTCTGGGATTTGTTTATTAAGTTATAATCACTTGCACAACTTTGCTAGTATTGTCAATTAAATTTAACATTTGGTGCTAGTTTCTAAACCAATGAAGAATTTCAATTTTTTTTCATGGTAAGTGGCAATAATAGAATACAAAATCTTTCATTTACTTCCAAAAGGATTACATAATAAATTATATGGTCAAAATTGAAACATGAAGATAGAATAGACAAACAACAAACAACTAGTTGCTATATATTGAATTTATACTAAACATAATATTGTTCTGACATGCAAAGGCATTACTTGCGGTAATAGGCTCACCTTTAATTTTGTCTACACGTGTAAGCTTGTACATACCTTTTTCATCCCTTTCTTCACAAATCTCCAGTGGGATATTCATAAAGATCTGAAAAGACCAGTTTGTATGTGTGTGTATCAATGCTTTGTTCACCAAATTGACTTAAACTTTCCAAAAGATTATATTCCATTTAACCCAAGTGAATTTGCATGCAAATTCCACAGATATGTTGTCTATCCCGTGACTGCCTTTGCTAAGTAAACTGGTTAATTGAATGGGACTAGTTACTGGAATAAACTTTATATTTCCTCAATGTATTTTTAAGTTTAATTGGACTACATTATACTTGATACTATTTTTAAAGAAAATATACTTTTAAATGAGTCCAAATGGATTTGGAATGGCAATAATTGTAGAACTATGAAGTGCTAGAAGTTCTAGGTGAAGTTAATGCCAGGGAAGGATTGGCCAAGAAAAAGAGGAAACCGAGAAATTTGTAAAGCCATTTCAGGTTGGAAATGAGGACTGATGGCAAGTTGTCCTTGGGTGTAAGTTTGATATAAAATGGAGCAACAATGCACTAGAGATAAAGTTGGAAAAGAAACTCAGTAAAAGCAAATATTTATTTCAAAATTCAAATGGAGCTTGAGGTCATCTTATAAAAAAGAGAGTATGTACAAAGTTAATGGAAGATATAAGATGTTGAAGAATTCATGGGAAAAGCTAATTTTATTAATGTCCAACGAACGAACACAAAAGTACCTTTCAACAGAGAGAGAGATAACCTCAATAAATTCTCCTGGAGGAAAAATTGCAAGACATGCATCCCGATCCGTCCGGTATGGATATATTAAGCTGGAAATGCATATAAGTCTAGAATCCACAAAAATATTTTCCACCTCACCTAAATATTCAATGAAGTCTGTAAAATATTGCTTTCAAGCATTTTATAGTAAAGAGCACAACTGAAAAAAAAAACTACAAAATAGTATTTTACATGAATAAACTGCATTTTAGTTGTGTTAAGAAATAGTAGGTTGTAATATGCAATGAAAAAGACCTAATGTATGCATCATCTAAATGGACTTACCAACATGACGTATATTCTCTATACGATATTCTGCACTAAAGCCAAGATTCTTGTTAAGGCCATGCCTTACATTATCAACATCGAGAATATAGGCGAGCTTTCCTCTAGAATGTAATGCATGACTTAGTGTACTTTTTCCCATGTTGCTAGTATATTAATTAAAATAATGTTTAATGAATAGTTATCAAATATGCATTAAAAAGGTAATGAAAACATGCTCCATTTATTAAAAATAAACATGCAAACTCTGCACTGATCCTACATACCCCCAAATACCTTGTATTTATGAATAGTTATTGTAATTATTTTGGTGAGGAGCTCAAGGCCAAGGCCCCACTAGAAGCAAAAATGTGCAGCTTATACAAGTTAATTACCCAAGTGATAAGCTTAGGAGACTTAAATTCTTCAATGAAACCTAACGACGCAGGACTAAACCCACTAGGGCTAAACGCGAATGGTTAGAGAGCCCTATTTTAACGTCATAGTTTGACATATCATATTGATTATGACAGTACTAGAAATAGGGATTCATTCTATAGGGGATTTTATTTTTTTATACTCCGCTGAAAATTATCCCAACTAGGATGCCATGGCTTAGTACCTAACCCGGTTATGTTGCGATCCTTATAGTGNATATACAAACCTATATTTAATATATATATTTGATAAATAGATGGAGTTAGTTAGACACACACACACACACACACACATATATTTGTCTATATATATAAATATATTCAATGATGGTGAAGAATTACCTCGTTGGTGGGCATGATGCAAAATATGGTTTGATTATATTCCCTTATAATCATTACAATGAGGAATAATCCTGAACACATAGGATAACCCTAGTTATAAACTAAATAAAGGGTGATTACTTTCTTTTTTAAAAAGAGAAGAGGAAACATTTATATAATGTATTTTTTTACAGTTATCCTTTGGATGACAAGTGAGGACGTGATGGTAAATTTTGCTCCCAAAGAATAAGTATGGGGTGAACAAAATACTTATTTCCTTAACGAGTACATTAAGCATAAACTAATTTTGGCTGGACGCATGCCTCCATGAACTGCGAAATCAAGGGGAAACCTGCCTCTACCAATTTAACGACATAATTTCCTCCTGAATTTGTGAGGCGTTACAAGTCAGGCGTGAGCACCTATTGAGGAAGGCCTTAAGCATTTTTCTGTAAAACCATTTTTTAAAATCAGCGTTCCATTGGAGGTGAAGGGGGGGAAAAAGAATAAACCAGGAAGGAGAGGAGCGACCGCCTTGGAGGAGAACCCTACCTGCGTCCTTAACCATCCAGACGGGGGGAAAAGAATAAACCATGAAGGAGAGGAGCGACCGCCTTCGAGGAGAACCCTACTTGCATCCTTAACTATCCAGAGGGGTGCCTCTGAAATCCAAAAAAAAAAACCCTGTTGCAAGAGATGGGCAGCGTAGAATGTTGATGGGTGTCGTGGAACAACTTATGGTCTTGGCATCTAGTAAGTTGTTTTATCGTTTTTCTTTGGCATGAGAAATATTTTTGTTTTCAATATTTGACTGGATGAGTCCTTCTCCAAGGATGGAACGGGTTCCCTTTTATTTCGTCTTACATAGTATGCTCGATATATTACGCCTTTCCTGCAGTTCGCCATGGAATCTACCCTTTTGAAACTTCAGTGTTTAAAATCTTGCTAGGGTCTACCGCTGTCACTGATAGGAGTTTACAGAGCTGAATTTTTCCCTTGCAAGGTTCTCTGCTAGGTGCGTTAGCAGAAAAACCAAACAGCCTCATCACTACCTGCATCCCTATTTTTTTCTAAGGAAAAACTTTTGTTTTGTCTAATATGCAGAACGATGGTCCCAGCTTAGTTCTATCAGTATTTTCTTAGAAAATCAATAAATTCGTTCATGCATGGCACGTACCGAGCAAGGGAACCCTAGGATAGATTTCATACCCTTCCCTTTAGGGTTTTCTTCTCCACTAACGCCACGTCTACAGGAAATGAAGATTTCCACGATTCTACGCTCCAGAATCTCGCTTGTGGCTTTGCTTATCTTGATTGTTGTGAGAGGTTAGGAGATGCATTTGCTGTAAAGGATATCGCCTATAAGTATGAAAAAATGCTTCTATTTATTTGTGCTTAAACCACCACTGTTTAGCCAACAAAAGTAGATACTACATGGTGAGGTCACCGGTTAACTTCTATGAACATTTATAAATTAAGGTTTCGATGGTCTGGGAATCCTTCTTGCTAAGAGATTCTAGGGTGTGGATTTAAGCACCGGGCCTGAATTGGCTACTCTTGCTCACCGCAACGATCTTGGTGATATCTATTATTGGCTTCGATTTTAGTTGGTTCTCATAGAAACCTTTCTACATCTGGTTTATCTTCAGCCTTAGTTGTTGATTGTATATTTGGACCTTCTTTTATATTTACTTGTTATTTGTTCTATAAAAGTTGGGTTTTTATTTTGGGTATTGTGAACTCCTATAACGTGTCCATTATCTGTGGATTGAATGGATAGCTGGGTTTCATGCATTTTGTGGTTGTGTGGTAGGTGGGGCTGCGTGTCAAATGAATGGTTGGTTGGGGACACTTTCCATGAGAAGTCCTAGCTTTGAATCTTGTCAACAGCTCTTGTCTGCCAACCTCAGCACTGTTACAATAGGAAATTATGTTATGTCATTGTGTGAAAACCCAAAGTATGATACTCTTGTTTAAGGTCCTTGTTTTAAAAGGGGTATTTTGACTATAGTAGAAAGCCTCATCATAATGATTGATATATATACAAAGATTAAAGAGGAATTATATTATTGTGAAGATAAAGGATTTCCTTAAAGTTCCTACATTAACCTAGTACACGAATATGAATATTTTGGTTGACGGGAATTCTTGGGAAAAATAGCAAGTAGTGTGGTATACCTGATACCTGAGGAATTGTATAGAATTATGGCCATAGCTTGATGGTAGTAATGAATAGCTTGACAATACTCTCCCAAAGGGAGAGAAATTAAAGCAACAAGTTGCTGCAGATTGTAACTTGATATTTGTATAAATACATGATATGACGTTTGGTGGACGTAGCCCATGGATTGGGTGAACCACGTACACAAGTTGTCTTCTATTTTCTTGTGTTTTCTTGTGTGAGAATATTTAATTTTATCTCTGATGCCTTGTGTACTTATAACATTGTGCTGCAAACATTGTCATTTATTATTTTACCCGAATGACTTGGTCCATGCTCTAGAATGATTTTGATGGCACCTTAACACCGAAGTTCTTCTGTTTTGGATGATAATGTTTTTGCATTTCATTATGATAACTAATGAAGTATTGAGTCATGAAATAATGCTATAAATCATTAAGCCATAAAATAATGTTGTAAATTGCGTAGTCGTGAGATGATACTGTGAAGTGTTGAACTATGATGTTACATATTGTAGAGAAATATCATATGAGTGTTAACTACAGAATAATATCTTCTTTTCATGATTAAAATCTGTTGTACAGAATTGGATGGGATCAAGGGTAGGTACTCGCCTGCGACTTTAAGATTTATAATAATGCAAATCATAGGAAGGATGTAAATTGGTTGTATATTTGGTTCTTGATGAGTAGGAAGGGAGTAAGTTGTGGAATGATTGTTTTTTTTCAATAAGTATAGTTTTGTTATTATCGAATTTAATTGGACATGCTTCACTAAAAATTCCATGTAAAACCCGACACTAACGCTGTTGACTTATCTGCAGTAATAGTAAAACAAAAAAAATTTACCCCCTTTTTTCACACATAACCACATTGAGGTATGAGGGGTACGTTACAATATATTAAGCTGGAAATGCATATAAGTCTAGTATCCACAAAAATATTTTCCACCTCACCTAAATATTCAATGAAGTCTGTAAAATATTGCTTTCAAGCATTTTACAGTAAAGAGCACAACTGAAAAAAAAACTACAAAATAGTATTTTACATGAATAAACTGCATTTGAGTTGTGTTAAGAAATAGTAGGTTGTAATATGAAATGCAAAGGAATACCTAATGTATGCATCATCTAAATGGCCTTACCAACACGACGTATATTCTCTATACGATATTCTGCACTAAAGCCAAAATTCTTGTTAAGGCCATGCCTTACATTATCAACATCGAGAATATAGGTGAGCTTTCCTCTAGAATGTAATGCATGACTCAATGTACTTTTTCCCGTGTTGCTACTATATTACTTAAAATAATGTTCAATGAACAGTTATCAAATATGCATTAAAAAGGTAATGAAAACATGCTCCATTTATTAAAAATAAACATGCAAACTCTGCACTGAGGGCATACCTAAGCCTCTTAGACCAATAATCCAAATAACACAGCCTTTCTACCCAAGTATCTTTTGTCTTTCTTCCCTTCTCACCAAGCATTATTTCCATACAATGTTTGTTTCCTTTTCTGCAATTGATACTGGGGGGCAGACTGTACCTGAGCATATAGGAAATAATAGGATTCAACAATACAATTAGAAAACTATAATTTTACAGGAAATAAAAAGGGTAATAATTGTAGTGTAAAATATGAATAACCTCAGTCTCTTCATTCCTTTGTACAACATTATTTAGTTCACATTTCCTTTCCCGGTGTCAGAGTGGAGACTACATTATGAGATTTTAAAGGAAGAGTCTAAGAAGTTTGTTAAGTTTAAAGTTTAAACTTGGAGAAAATCATATCTTTGCAGGACACCAGGAGAGGAAAAATGTGAAACGATATAGGTGATGAAAACAATACATATTCATTGATAGGTATGGCCATCTTTCGCATGCGAATCAAAGGCATGGCAGATTGGATTGGAGCTACTGAAACGATATTGTGAAAATGATAACCAACACCGTAGTTTAGATAGACTACTCCATTGACACTTTAACAAAAAGGAGAAAAAAGTTCATATACAGTGATTGTTCTCATTTCTATAGGTGAAGTGCAAAGAAATATTTTGAAGATGGCACACCTTTTCATGAGAATTGAAATCATTAATAAAAAGAGTGTCTTCGACAACAAAAAATAGATATGTGCCTTCTCCATCATAATTTGAAGTGCCAGGCCCATTAAAAATAGACTGGGGACCATGTGCATATGAATCAATCTTATTTCCTGCAACAGTTTTACTAGTACCATTTCCCCCTCCAAATCTTAATGCCTGGATTCCATTAGTACCCCCTAAGAATCAAGATCTAAAACTACCATTCATAATGCAACTAGAAGTGTGAAGGAAGTATAAGAACTTTTTTTTCCATGGATTTTATTAGTAGCAGAGAACATTTAAGGCACTCTGTTATCCTCTATTATACATAATATCAACACAACTTTGCATGAATATCAGGTGGCTCAAACATTAAAATTTTACAATTATTTTGTATAGGTTCATTCTTCGAAGCTGATATGACACCAAAAAGTGTTTTCAACATTCCATGAGGCTTTACTCCCATTGGAATCCCTTTCTTTTCCTATTTAAGAAAAAATCAGAAATGAAATTGATATAAAGAACCTAAGATGGTGATGTAGCTCTATACTGTGCAAGAATATCTAAGAAAAGTGAAATCCCCTAGAGGAAAGAAAGCAGAGCAAACTTATGTAGGTAGGAAGAATAACAGAAAAAAATGTTGGGGATGAATTTGAAATCTAAAGAGAGATGATAGGAAAGTTGAAGAGAGTTCATAGAGTGATTTAATCTAAGGAGAAAGGTGATATGCAATTTGAAGAGAGTTCACGGAGTGATTTGACAGGGGATTCATGAATGAAAGTGGAACAAAATGTTTCAACTACGCTTGGCAGAAATACATAGAACTATTGGAATGTTAAGAATGAAACGGATATACTTTGAAAAGGTTGTATCTCATTCTGGGATTTGTTTAGTAAGTTATAATCGCTTGCAGAACTATGCTAGTATTGTCAATTAAATTTAACATTTGGTGCTAGTTTCAAAACCAATGAAGAAATTCAATTTTTTTTCATGGTAAGTGGTGATAATAGAATAAAAAATATTTCATTTACTTCCAAAAGGATTACATAATAAATTTTATGGTCAAAATTGAAACAAGAAGATAGAATAGACAAACAACAAACAACTAGTTGCTATATATTGAATTTAGACTAAACATAATATTGTTCTGACATGCAAAGACATTACTTGCGGTAATAGGCTCACCTTTAATTTTTCTTGCACATTCAAGCTTTTATAGACCTTTTGCATCCCTTTCTTCACAAATGTCCAGTGGGATATTCATAAATATCGGCAAAGACTAGTTTGTATGTGCGTGTATCAATGCTTTGTTCACCAAATTGACCTAAAATTTCCAAAATATTATATTCCATTTAACCGAGGTGAATTTGCATGCAAATTTCACAGATAGGTTGTCTATCCTGCGACTGCCTTTGATAAGTAAACTTGTTAATTGAATGGGACTAGTTACTAGAATAACCTTTCTATTTCCTCAATGTATTTTTAAGTTTAATTGGACTACACTATACTTGATACTAGTTGTAAATAAAAATAGTCTTTTAAATGAGTCCAAATGGAGTTGCAATGGAATTAATTGTAGAACTATGAATTGCTAGAATTTCTACGTAAAGTTAATGTTGGGGTAGGATTGGACAAGAAAAAGAGGCAACTAAGAAAGTTGTAAATCCATTCCAGGTTGGCAATGAGGACTGATGGCAAGTTTTCCTTGGGTGCAAGTTTGATATAAAAGGGAGCAGCAATGCATTAGAGATAAAATTGGAAAATAAACTCAATAAAAGGAAAGATTTATTTCAAAAGTAAAATGGAGCTTGAGCTCATCTTATAAAAAAAAGGACTATGTACAAAGTTAATGGAAGATATAAAATGTTGAGGAATTCATAGGATAAGATAATTGTATTAATGTCCAATGAACGACTACAAAAATAGGTCATGCGTGGAAACATTATGGCTACAAAAGTTCTTATCTGTAGAATTTGCATGCAAATTCCATAGATAAGATAAGATAATTTTATTAATGTCTAAAAGGATACAATCAATAAAAATACAATGTGGGAGTATAAAAAAAACTCATAGAAAGTGTTAGAACTAAATCTATGATAAAATCAAATAAATTCTCAATAGAGAAAGAGAGAGAACCTCAATAAATTCTCCTGGAGGCAAAAGTGCACGACATGCGTCCTGATCCATCTGATAGGGAGATATTAAACTGGAAATGCACATAAGACCAACATCCACAAAAATATTTGCCACCTCACCTAAATATTCAATGAATTCTGTAAAATATTTCTTTCAAGCATTTTACAGTTAAGAGCACAACTAAAAAAATCAACTGCAAAATAGTATTTTACATGAATAAACTGCATTTGAGTTGTGTTAAGAAATGGAAGGTTGTAGTATGAAATGCAAAGGAATACCTAATGTATGCATCATCTAAATGGACTTACCAAAACGATGTATATTCTATGCACAATCATCTGCACTAAAGCCAATATTATTGTTAAGGCCATGCTTGATTATCACAATTGAGAATATACGCGAGATTTCCTCTAGAATGCAATGCATGACTTAGTGTGGAATCCAATGTACTTTTTCCTACGTTGCTACTATATTACATCAAATAATGTTCAATGAATAGTTATCGAATATGCATTAAAATGTAATTATAACATACTCCAATTATTAAAAATAAACATGCAAACTCTTCACTGAGGGCAGACCTGAGTCTCTTAGACAAGTAATCCAAATAACACAGCCTTTTTTCCCAAGTAGCTTATGTCTTTCTTCCCTGCTCACCAATAATTCTTGCCATACAATGTTTGTTTCCTTTTCTTTAATTGACACTAGGGGGAATACTGTACCTCAGCATATAAGAAAGAATAGGATTCAGCAATACAATTAGAAAACTGCAATTTTACAGGAATTAAAAAGGGTAATAATTGCAGTGTAAAATATGAATAACCCGTCTCTTCATTCTTTCGTACAACATTATTTAGTTCATATTTCCTTTCCTAGTGTCAGAGGAGAGACTCCATTATGAGATTTTAAAGGAAGAGACTGAGAAGTTTGCTGGGTTTAAAGTTTAAACTTGGATAAAATCGTATCTTTGCATGAGGACAACAGGAGAAGAAAAATGTCAAACAATATAGGTGATGAAAACACTACACATTAATTGACAAGTATGGCCATATTTCGCATCTGGATCAAAGGAATGACATATTGGATTGGAGCTATTGAAATAATCCTGTGAAAATGATAACCAACATCGGATTTTAGACAGACTACGCCATTGACACTTTAATAAAAGGCGGAAAAATTTCATATACAATGATTATTCTCTTTTCTATAGGTGAAGTGCAAAGAAATCTGTTGAAGATGGCACACCTTGTCATGATAATTGAAATCACTGATAAAAAGAGTGTCTCCGACATTAGATATGTGCCTTCTCCATCATAATTTGAAGTGATAGTCTCGTTAGTTGTAGACAGGGGACCATTTACAGATGAATCAATCTTATTTCCTGAAATAGTTTTACTAGTACCATTTCCCCCTCCAAATATTAATGCTCGGGTTCCATTAGCACCCCCTAAGAATCAAGATCTAAACCTACCATTCATAATGCAACCAGAAGTGTGAAGACAGTATAAGAAAGGCTTTTTTCCAGGGATTTCCTTAGAAACAGAGAACATTTAAGGCACTCTGTCATCCTCTATTATACATAATATCAACACAACTTTGCATGAAGATCAGGTGGCTTAGATATTAAAATCTTACAATCCTTTTGGATAGGTTCATTCTTCACAGCTGATATGACACCAAAAATCATTTTCAACATTCCATGAGGCTTTACTCCCTTTGGAATACCTTTCTCTACATGTTTAAGAAGAAATAAGAAATGAAATTGATATAAAGAACCTAATATGGTGATGTAGCTCTAGCCTATGCAAGAATATCTAAGAAAATTAAAATCCCCTAGAGGAAAGAAAGAAAAGTAGACTTATGCAGGTAGGAAGAATAATAGAAAACCATGCTGGAGATGAACTTGAAATCTAAAGAGAGATGATAGGAAAGTTGAAGAGAGTTCATAGATTGATTTAATCTAAGGAGAAAGGTGATAGGAAAGTTGAAGAGAGTTCACAAAGTGATTTGGCAGGGGATTCATCCATGAATGTGGAACAAAATGTTCCAACTACGCTTGACAGAAATACATAGAACTACTAGAATGTTAAGAGGGAAACTGATATACTTTGAAAAGGTTGTATCTCATTTTGGGATTGTTTTAGTAAGTTATAATCGCTTGCATAACTATGCCAGTATTGTCAATTAAATTTAACATTTGGTACTAGTTTCAAAACCAGTGAAGAACTTTAATTTTTTTTCATGGTAAGTGACAATAATAGAATACAAAATCTTTCATTTTCTTCCAAAAGGATTATATATAATAAATTATAGGGTCAAAATTGAAACAAGAAGATAGAATAGACAAACAACAAAGAACTAGTTGCTATAGATTGAATTTAGACTAAACATAATATTGTTCTGACATGCAAAGACGTTACTTGCGGTAATATGATCACCTTTAATTTTGCCTGCACGTGCAAGCTTGTATAGACCGTTTGCATCCCTTTCTTCACAAATCTCCAGTGGGATATTAATAAATATCTGCAAAGACCAGTGTGTATGTGTGTGTATCAATGCTTTTTCCACCAAATTGACTTAAACTTTTAGAAAGTTTATAATTCATTTAACCCAAGTGAATTTGCTTGAAAATTCCATAGATAGGATGTCTATCCTGCGACTTCCTTTGCTAAGTAAACTGGTTAATTGAATGGGACTAATAACTGGAATAACCTTTCTATTTCCTCAATGTATTTTTAAGTTTAATTGGGATACACTATACTTGATACTAGTTGTAAAGAAAAATAGACTTTTAAATGAGTCCAAATGGATTTGGAATGGCATTAATTGTAGAACTATGAAGTGCTAGAAGTTATAGGTAAAGTTAATGTTGGGGGAAGTATTGACCAAGAAAAATAGGCAATTAAGAAAGTTGTAAAGCCATTCTAGGTTGGCAATGAGGACTGATAGCAAGTTTTCCTTGGGTGTAAGTTTGATATAAAAGGGAAGAACAATGCACTAGAGATAAAGTTGGAAAAGAAACTCAATAAAAGCAAAGATTTATTTCAAAAGTAAAATGGAGCTTGAGGTCATCTTATAAAAAAAAGAGTATGTACAAAGTTAATGGAAGATATAAGATGTTGAGGAATTCATAGGATAATATTATTTTATTAATGTCCAACGAACGACCACAAAAGTAGGTCATGTGTGGAAACATTATGGCTACAAAAGTTCTTATCTGTAGAATTTGCATGCAAATTCCACAGATAAGATAAGATAATTTTATTAATGTCTAAAAGGATACAATTAGTAAAATTACAATGTGAAAGTTTAAACACAACTCATAGAAAGTGCCGGAACTAAATCTATGATAAAATCAAATAAATTCTCAACAGAGAAAGAGAGAGAAGCTCAATAAATTCTCCTAGAAGAAAAGTGCACGACATGCATCCCGATCCGTCCAGTAGGGAGATATTAAGTTGGAAATGCATATAAGACCATCATCCACAAAAACATTTTCCACCTCACCTAAATATTCAATGAATTCTATAAAATATTGCTTTCAAGCATTTTACACTTAAGATGACAACTGCAAAAATCAACTACAAATTAGTATTTTACATTAATAAACTATATTTCAGCTGTGTTAAGAAATAGTAGGTTGTAATATGAAATTCAAAGGACTACCTAATGTATGCATCATCTAAATGGCCTTACCAACATGACGTATATTCTTTGCACGATCTTCTGCACTAAAGGCAAGATTCTGGTTAAGGCCATGCCTTACATTATAACCATCAAGAATATAGGTGATTTTTCCTCCATAATGCAATAGATGACTCAGTGTGGAAGCCAATGTACTTTTTCCTGTGTTGTTTCTATATTACTTCAAATAATGTTCAATGAATAGTTATCGAATATGAAGTAAAAAGATTATGAAAACATGCTCCATTTATTAAAAATAAACATGGAAACTTAGCACTGAGGGAAGACCTAAGTCTCTTAGACCAGTAATCCAAATAGCACATCCTTTCTACCCAAGTACCTTCTGTCTTTCGTCCCTGCTCACCAATCATTCTTTCCATAAATTTTTTGTTTCCTTTTCTACAATTGATACTGGGGGGAAGACTGTACCTCAACATATAGAAAAGAATAGGATTCAACAATACAATTAGAAAACTGCAATTTTACAGGAATTAAAAAGGGTAATAATTGCAGTGTAAAATCTAAATAGCCTTAGTCTCTTTATTCCTTCGTACAACATTATTTAGTTGACATTTCATTTCTTGGTGTTAGAGTGGAGACTCCATTATTAGCTTTTAAAGGAAGGGACTAAGAAGTTTGTTGGGTTTAAACTTTAAAGTTTAAACTTGGAGAAAATTGTATCTTTGCACGACAGCAGGAGAGGAAAAACATGAAACAATATAAGAAGTTTGCAGCAGCAGCTAGACATTGAAAACTAGAAGTTAGATATTGCAGATTCATCAACATTGCAACATAAAGCATAGTGTTCTAAGAAAAATCAAAAGGTAGAGGAAATTCAAAGTCGCCTTGCAGAGGCTGATCTTCAAATTTTTGATGGAGAATTGCTATGGAGGAAGCTGCACAATACTATATTAGAGCTCAAGGGAAACATAAGGGTTTTATATAGGAGTCCAGGGCAAAAGTTTTCATTTACTTTTGACAAGGTATTTAGCCACAAGGCAAGGCAAGAGGAGGTGCTTGTGGAGATTTCCGAGCTTGTTCAAAGTGCTCTTGATGGATACAAGGTTTGCATATTTGCCTATGGACAAACGGGCTCTGGGAAAACTTACACGATGCTTAGTAAACCATATTTTCTTGAGAATAAAGGACTTATACCAAGATCTTTGGAGCGGATTTTCAAAATCATCCAAGCACTTTCTTCCCAAGGATGGAGCTTCAGAATGCAGGCATCCATGTTGGAGATATACAATGAAACTATCCGATATCTTTTGGTTACCACTAAATTTGGTGGTGCATATGGGCTTCGCTCTGACAACGGTGCTTCAGTAAAGCAATATACTATTAAACATGACCAAAATGGAAACAGTTTTGTGTCTGACCTTACCATAGTAGGTATAACCAATTGGAATGAGGTTTCCTCCCTTCTACATAAGGTTGCTCAGAGCAGGTTTGTGGGAAAAAAAAAACAATGAATGAGTAGTATTCTTGAAGCCACTATGTCTTCACTTTACGCATTTTAGGAGAAAATGAGAGCACCGAGCAACAAGTGCATGGGGTTCTCAACCTGATTAACCTTGCTGCAAGTGAACGCCTTTCCTGAAATGGCTCCACTGGAGATCGCCTAAAAGAAACTCAGGTTTTTATATTGATGAACATTCTATTCACAAATTAAAAGACAACCTTATTTTAAGTTTTTAAGGTTGTTTACGAGACCTTTGTTTTTTTCCATTCTTGAAAAATATTTTTATATTGCATTTAAAAGCTGTAAACCTTGTTTTGTAAGTCTTGATTATTGTTATTTTGTGTTCGTGATTTGAACCTGCACTGTTTTTGGTTAAATAATTTCTGAGATGGCCTTGGTTCTTTGAATGTGGAACGAATGGACGAATGTGCATATGTATGTAATTTAAAGAAAGGAAAACCATAAGGAAATACCTTAGGTAAGCATCATAAGATAGGTCGTGATATGCTCGGTGCTGGAGTGATGGGACCAGAAGTTGAGGATTCGCCATGTGTTTTCCCTAGTAAATACAGGGTTAGAATCCTCGGATCTCACTCACGTTACTACTCCCAGGGGCTGCTCCAATGGACACAATGAATTGATTAAGTTTTCTAAAGAGTATGTCGAGGCGCTCTTGAATATGAAGATGAAAGGGGAAAACTAAGTTTGATTACAAGGGGAAATGTGAGCAAATGACGGACTATATTAGAAATATTAAACAATCCTAATTTCAATTTGTGATTATTTTTGTGTTTTAAGGTATTTGATTTTATAGAGAAAAATTGACTAACCAACAACAAAAAAAAAATTTAAAGATATGCTTTCAATAATTTATATAAACCTGATAAATGTGCTCCATGTCAAGATATCTTCTTGAATATACCCAATTCAACACCTTTTTATATAGTTCCATCCACTGTAAAAATTTTGTTTTTAGAGGAGTAGTGGTTTTCCACAAAAGGAATACACCACTTACTCTACTTCTTAGTCCTCATTCAAGAACATGGTCTTATATTGAAGGCTTGTAGTATTATCTCTAGTATGTTTCCATGACTAGACCAAGGTATATTTCTCCTCCTATAAGTAAATGAAACTCAATTTCAACTTGTCAATAAAAGTGTTTCATTTTTTAGCTTCATGTCCATCTAAACCCAACAAACCATCTTCAATATATCACCCATCTTTCCACAAAAGAAGAAAAATAAGAAAAACTTGCTCTGTTTGAGGCAACAAAATAAGAAAATAACACATTATATGAATTTTTTTATTCCATGTTATATATATAAATTAATAATACTAAGAGTCTCTACACACAATGCTTGTTCATTTTCCTTGTTCCCTCCAGACATAGTATAAAAAATAAAAATAAAAGACAAATGGGAATAAAAAAGGCCAATGACCATAAATAAATATCATAAAAGGAATCATATCCAAACCCCTAATCCCAAATCCCCTAACCCCATAACCCTTAAACCACCTAACCCTAGATCCCTTAAACCCTAACCCCCTATACCCCTAATCCTCTAAACACTAAATCTCATAATGTGACCATAGTGACAGTCTATGTATTTTATGCACATACATACTAAGAAACTAGCATAAACCATTAATAACTAACATCTCACGTAACTAACAAAAACAATGAAGTCTTATACTAATATATGTATTCAATGCACCTACCAAACTTGCATGGACAATTCATGATGCACCATAACACATCATTTAATGAAAAAAGATGAAACTTGTAGTCAACAAAAAAAGAAAAATGAACAGGGAAATTACAAGGACAATTTCATTCTAACAAGACAACCAATTTTTCTTCAGGAAGCATAAAGGGAATTTCCTCTCATAGAATTCCCCCCTCTATTATAATGCATGGACTTGATTTTATAGACATTATGCGTCTATTAGTCTCAATAGAAGAAGAACATTTACATTTGCATTAAAAATGTATTTAGTGTGTCAAACTAAACATTGCATGTCCTCCAAACACTTGAAAATCTTGATAGGACTATCTTTTGAGTTGAGAACAAGAACTCCATGTTATTGATGGATCTTCGATATCACTCAACAATGATGAAGGGTTTCATTTCGCTCCTCCCTTTGCCAAACATATAGAGAATCAATGGCTTTGGTTTTATAAATTAGGATTAATATAAAATTTAATTAATTTTTGTTTTATATAAATATAATAATTTCTGTTTTATATTAATATAATATTGGTTTTATTATTATATAATTTTTTTTAATGGTATTTTTTTTATAGTAGTATATATAATTATAAACTTGGATTGATTACGTTGGCCGATAATATTTGTGCACATTGTGAATCAGGTGGGTGGTGACAACATATGCAAAACTTACCTCACCAATAATGCATAAAGGAGGTTTAACTTGAAAGTGATAAGGAGAGGTCATCATTGAATTATATGTATCATATTCTGCGAGGTCAGACATGTAAGAGGTCAAGGAATCAAAATATTTACCTGAAACTCTGAGATGGGGTCGGGGCTCTTTACTGCATATGGATCTTAGACTGGTTCTAGGTTAGCACCCTAGTTTAATTACAATTGAGTGTTTGATTGGTTAAAATATTGTTCTTGGTGCTTCCACCGGTTCCATTATTATTGGATCAACTGCTACGACATTTAAAGGAACTGAGCCTGGTGAAGCTACATCGACTGGTGCAGCTAGTTCGACAGTCATAGATCATGATAGTTATATTGAAGTTAGAAAATCACCTCAGCATGGGACTTGGGACTCTTACATTGAACGATTGACAACTAGCTATGATGCTTCTAGGTATTGATATGGCACTGGTTCTAATACCTAATTCATAATTGTAGGAACCTAATTTTCCTTCGGCACGTGCTTAACGATTTGCTTCAATGGTGCAGCAGGGATAAAGATGGTCAAGAGAAAATTTGTGCAATTGCTTTGTTGGATCTCTGAATATCGAGATGCATGGAACCAATATTACTAATAGAAGGTAGACAATTTACAAAATTTACTAAATTGTAACACTTCATTGTCACAATTGCAATTTTCCATGACACAATTAAAAATGACTAACATAAATGACTAATTAACATTCTTCTAGTTAGTCAGTTTTTATGTCATGACTAAATTAGTTGTTTATGTTAGTCATTTTTAACTCTCACTTATTATATAGTCATATTTGTTAACTCGTGACTAAATTAGTCGTTAGTTTTAGCCATTTATAGTTGGGTCAATCAAAATTGCTCATATTTAGTAGTAAATCACTTGAAAAAACCTGTGGTGACAATAATTTTTAGTCACGTAGTAGCTAATTCCTCATTTTGTACTAGTGAAACCATACTAATGACAAAAAATTTCCTAAATTAATAGAAAATCTTGTAAGGATTCAACCACATACACACCTAAAAATATAAATAACAAACCATGGAAATACAAAACGAGATCAACTTGTTATTTGACACAAATACATGTAATACAATAGGGTATGATGGTGATAATACTTACAACTCACTTTTTTCACTTGATTAAGGATGGAAAATGACCCCTAATATTAATGATGAAAAATTGAATGAGAGAGAGGGTGGAGATATCATAATTTCTCAAAGCCTATTAAAACCATATATACATAATTACAATTCTAGATCTCATGGGTTAATATTATTATGTGTTTGATAAAACATACAAAAGTCAACACCATGTGTTATTTATGTGGGAAAGGAATTCAACTAAAATACTATACCATGTTCTTCATAACCTCAACTCTAAACAGATAGGCAAATGAATATAAAGGCTTTTATCTTCATGGAAGGTGTTTAATTGTTAAAAAAAAATTCACCATGTGATCCACCATGTATCTCTTAACCTAAGGTGTACTAGCATTAATATTGTATATAATTTGTAAGACACATGCATATCCATGTAGGTGGGGGGGGATTACTTAAAGCAACTAACCTAAAATTACCACATACCTTATTATCCACACTTTACACATGTATATCCATGTAGGTGAAGAGATTCAAGAATTCATGCAAATAACCTCACCACATACCTTATTATCCATACTTTACACATGTATATACATGTAGGTGGAGAGAAGGACTTCAAGCAACATCTAACCTCGACTTGCCACATACATTACTTATTATACACACGAACACTTTTAGGAATTATACAAAAACACTTTCGGCTCATCTAATATGTGCAATGAATTAACCTAGTGATTCATTACAAATATTTTCTAATGGAGTAGTAAGTTTGTTCGACTAACACATGATATATCACACCTTTAGAAATCACTCACACAAATAGTGACACAAATATATCAAAAATCAACATAGTCATGCTTTTACATGGTTTCAACCTTTGAATATGGAAAAACTTCATGACCCCAACCAAATGGATACTTGAGGAATATTATTATGCAAAAGAAAAAGATTGCTACAATGAGATTCTCATAATTGATCAATAAGAAAATGAATTTCCATGCTCTTTAAATAGATATCATGGACTAATCCATTGTTAATCCCTTAGTTAATGGCTATCGAGGTGAGGATGAATGATTGGATAACTCTATGTTGAGAACATATCGTGACCATTGGATTACATATATATATATATATATATATATATATGCATGAATACTAATAAAGCACACTTAGGCTTAAAAATACATTATAGAAACTTGATATTAACTAACTCCTAAGTGTCTAAATATCCTAATATTGTCCATTAACAAAAACTTGAGATAAAATTGAAGGATTTACAAAAGTCACAATATAGAAAAAGGAAGAAGGCATTAGAGCATACCCCCCCCCGCCTTAATGAAAAATTATTGAAACCCTAATATTAATCTAACTTTAGAAAAATTTGCTTCTATAAGAGACTTTGTGAAGATATATGCAACTTGATTATATATAGGGAAAAAGAGCACTTCAAGATTGCAATCACGAAGAAGCTCTCTATTGAAGTAAATATGTATCTCAAATTTTTTTCTACATTGATGTTGAATGACATCTTTGGTGAACTTGATGGTACTATGATTGCCACACCAAAGGCTAGTTGGATGGTTTTGCTAAAATCCAAACTATGAAAGGATCTGTCAAAGCCGTAAGGATTCTTGGATTGCATTAATGTTGATTCAATACTCTTGTTTTATTGAAAAAAGAGCAAGATCTTGTTTCTTACAATCTCAAGTGATAACACTAATATAAGGTGGGGTTGCTTAAGTCATTTTTTCAAGACAAAATTAACATATTGTCTTTAATATCTACTAAGAATTTTTTTTATGACGATTAAGACAATTTTTAAGAGAAAATTAGTCTCAAAATTGTGTTTAGTTTTTTATTTTTTAAAATTACTATTTCCTTAAAAAACTTATTTTTAAAGGTAAAATCATTATTATTTTTTAAGGTAAAATGATTTTGTGTTTTGCATGATTCTTTTTCTCATCCATAAGAATTGTGAGTGAGAAAAATCAAAATCCTTGATTCAAAGTTTACATGTAGTTAATCGATCAATTCCATCAATGGAGGTTCGACATAACAATGGCTCCATTGGAATGCTCTATCCTCGTTTCCAAGATATCCATCCAAATGATTTGAGATAAATATCGAGAACCATGGTTTTTAATGATTTTTCGTTTTGTTGAGGTGGTATTGTATCACTTCCCCAATTAAATAATTTCCAAATAAGACGACTTGCAAATAATGTTCCACCAACCTACTATATCCCTAGGTTGAGATGGAGACATAAATTTTGTAAAAAGGGGATATGGGACCCAAAAGGAATTTAGTTTACCATATTCACATTTTAATGGGTCAAATCAATGATAAATGCTAATAAAATAAGGTGCATTGAGTTCATGAAGACACTTAGAAGGTTTTGGAGCCTTTGGATGACTAGATGCCCCACCCACTTGGCATGATCTTTATCCAAATTCAAACACATGGGTAATATAATGTTATTGGAGGGTTATGTGGTATAAAATATCATATAATTATCCAAGTAATTTGAATAGGTAAAATAGAGTAACTCCCATGGAAGAGGAATATACTAGAAGACAAGGTGTGCCACTTGGAAGGAGATTCCATGCACTCTATGACAACAAATGATGAAAGATTCTATGACAAGTATGAAAAATTCAGACCTGATTGAAGACATATGAAAAATATTACATGACAGGGATGAAAATATCCACCAAGAGGTTGAATTAGGGATTTAGAGGAAACCGTTCGAATTGGGGAAAGAATTGGAGCGTGAAGATGAAGACAAGTGTCATGAGAGTTACTAAACCACTACGATGAGTTGGAGGAATCCATGGAGGGAAATTTGAGCTTAGGAGGGCTCATTAATTTAATAAAAGGATTTCATGAGGAATTATAATGTACTATGATCATTTTTATTTTTCCTTTGTAATTTTGGAGGGCTTTTTCTTTTCCATTGCACGGTGAGTGCTCACTCTCTGTGCTTAGGAACCAATTTCGAGGGAGTTGGATTCCTTTACAAGTTGTTTAATGGAGATTCAATTCAAAAATATCATTGGAGATTAATTAATAAGTTTTAGTTTCAGTATGAAGGACCATAAAATTAAATTCTCATATATTCCCCTATTCTCTCATTCCTTCTTCTCTATTCCCCCACACTCTCAAGTTGAGGACGCACTTGTTAGAGTGTTGCTTTCGCTTTGCTGAGTATATTTGGTGTCCAAGATTTGAAATATGATGTATGGATATGTAATATCATGTACATATTCTATTTAAGTCAAAATATCAAGAATATATATATCATAGGCTCGTATTCCCATTCCCTTCAATGACTAGTTTTCATGGATTTGGCCTCAACATTGAAGTAGCTTTATATCAGATTTGTATGAGGAAATTCCTATGAGTTATATAATGTTGGGGAAGCCATATATTATTTAATTCTCTATAATTCCATTCCCATATTATATTCATCTCAAAATTCAAGAAACTCTTGTGTGAAAAGATTGTGCTCTCATGCCATTGTATCACTAGTTTTCAGGGATTTTTGCTTCAATACCGAAGTAGTTTTATATTAGTTTTGTATGAGGGATATTATCTAAATTTGATGATTTTGTGAAAAAAATATATTATGTGTTACTCTATAATTTCATGTCCATATTATCTGTGGGTCGAATTCCATGAAATCCTTATGTGAAACTCTTGCAATTCCATGCTACTAATCACTAAATTTCATGTATTTGACTCCCATACTGAATGGGTTGTATACCATACTTATATGAAGGGATTTATATGGTGTTTAATACTGTTGGGGAAGAAATTTTTATTATTTATATGGTCCCTATATGTCACATCCTAATCTGAACCTTTAACTCTACCTTTCATATGTCAAAATCGAGCTAGTTATGCAATTCCCCCATAATTAATCTCATTGAAAGCTATCAAATGAATGTGGAACTCTATAACCAGATTTCAGAACTAATAAACATGTGTAATTACAACTTATTATGTCTTATAAAAATCCCAATACTCTGTTCACAAGTTTACGAGGGTATTACTTGAGTTGGGAAGCCAATTTTAACTTCACCCTTAGGGGAATTTGACCACAATTTCCTATGTAAAATTGCATTGTTTATCCCTAGCCCCAAAATAGTTTGCAGGAGCTTAAATATATATAAAAAGTATTCATAGGTAATGTGTAAATGTTTTAAGACTCACCCTATCCTTTAATTTCAAATTCGATACCATTTGGAGACTGTTGGAACCCCGTCGAGTCTTTATTAGTACAACTCAAACACTGTCCAAAAAGCACTCTTTCCCAAAGTTCCAAGTAGGGGAATTACAATGGTATCATAGAATGGTATTATAAACTATTGAAGTTATGGATAATAGGGATGCATTTAAGGAAATCGTGAAGTCATATTTTGATGAAATGTCCAAGAACATTATGCAAGGGTTTGAATTGATAACTAGTCAACTTAGGGGTAAGCTCACAGCTGAGGGTGTTGATGTATTTGTAACTTCATAATGTATTCAATTGTATATTTTATATTGTATTTTATTTTACCTCGATGAATATGTTTGTTCTTCTGATCGAGAGAGTCATTAATATAATAAATTCATGTAAAGTCATTGAGGTTAACCCTCCATTGTAAGTCGGGGAAATAGTCCCCACAGTTGAGGGGTATTAGGGTTATTAGACTCTCCTAGTGAGGTTGGCCCTGTAAGAGTAAAATTAAAGTGGAAACCAAGTATAAATAGAGAGTTACACTCTATATTTGGAACACGCACACTCACTCAACTGTAGCGCACGAGTGAGAGAGGAGGAGATCGCACAAGTGAGAGAGAGAATAGTTGTCAGAGATCATCTTTGTGTTTTTGGGTTTAACTTTTGATATTGGTGTTCATTCTATCTCTGAGGAAGTTGCGGGGTTTTCTCCTTTATGGTTTCCCCGAGGAAAACTCTTTGTGTCTCTTGTCTCTTGTGATTATTGTTGTGCATGTTATCCTCTCAAATAAGATCCTAGATCATATTGATTAAATGATAAAAATATAACATGGTATGAGAGATAACCTAATAAGAAGACATTGTGTAGCTATAGAATCTATGGATTCTTAATTTTTGGGTCTCTCTCCATATATCATCAACAAAAGGAGGATAGGATAACTCTCCATTGAAGGGAGCATCTTTCTGTTGAAGAAGGATTTGATTCCAAGCATTTTTAGTTTTTGACCTGTCACTATTGTGGGAAATTATGGATTTTCACAGAAGAGGAAGTTTTGAGTGAGCCTATCATAGGATTTCTCTCCTTCTCAAAATCGAAATTTAGAGACCAAGATCAAATTTTTTGGTTGGGTAAAACTCCATGAAAGTCAAACCCTAATTTGACCCTAGACCAGAAAATCAACATTGCAAAAGATAAACTCTAGATCCAGTTCAAGAATCTCAAATTGGTAAGGTCTAAATATATTGTATTTCCATTTGAGGTTCTCATTAAAATATGAATTATATAAGTTTCATTGTACAACTGAAATATAGCTACAATGGCAGCTAATGGAAATTAGGGTTTCATGTCTGAAAACCCCTAAAATACTAAAACTAGTAGTTTTGGTACATTCACTATATCTTGAGATTGGAGAAGGCTCAGGAGCCGAAATGATTACATGCCAAAGATAAATTTTGTATGTACCCTATGTAAAATATTCAGCTTCATATTCACTACATTATGGGAGATATGATTCCTCCAAATTAGGGTTCTAGCCTTTCGTAGGATTCATCCCTAAAACAGACACTTTGGGATAATTACTATATCTTGGGCTACGAAGGTCCAAATGAAATTTCTCAAGATATTCCAAATAGGGAACGGACTGTAATTTTTTTGGTAAAAGTGTTATACCCTTAAGGTGAAACAATGATATGTGGCGGTCTATACAAGTTTTCTATGATGAACAGTCATGAAATAAGTCACCTTGGCTCTCATCAGTCCTAATTGGTGAAACCAATTCTTCTCAAACCTAAGGTGTTGGAAAAAGGACATACAAGCATACCGTAGTGTGAAGTTTTAGACATAGAGGAGCAATAATTTCAGAGATACCGTAGAATCAATATCAGGAAATTCTGTAGAAGAAATTGAAGAAAACTAGGGCATCATATATTTTGCAGTTCTGATCACAGTTTTTGGAAAATGAGTATGTTGCTCAACTCTCCTTCATGAGGCACATATCTCTATCCAATTAGATCTAAAATATTCCAAGTTTTTAAAATTAGGGTTTCTCTCACAAACCCTATATCATCCAGCTCTAGAACCAAGATGAACACCTCAAATCGGTAGGATATAATCTTTTGCTATTTGCTTTTGAGGTTCTCATTTCAAAATGACTAATCACACCAGCTTGATGACAAGCTTGGTGAAACTGACAACTTCCAAGTATGGAAGTATAGGAACTTCGTGATCCTTCAATAAATTGACCTAGATCAGTATTTCAGTAAGGAAGTTCTAAGAGCCAGAGGGAGATGACGCTAAGGCTAGAGCTAAGAGAATCATTGCAGATTGTATTAAAGATCATCTCATCCCTCATACGACACCAAAAGGAAGTTTTTGATTCTATGACAAAGCAATCAAAGAAGAATAAGATATTGTTATAACCACCTTGAATGGCCTCCCATGATTATGGATTCATTCATTCGAGGAATGTGTACCAGAAGGAAGTGATTACCTTCAAATTTTTTTGGGAAGAGTGCACACAAGAAGAAGGTCGACTCATAATAAGAGAAAAAAAGATGCGAGCAACTGAAGATCAAGCTCTCACAATTCAAAGAAGATCCCTCAAGAGATGAGGAATATGAAGGACTCAATTCTTGAAAAACCTCTTATCCATCTTAGCATTTGGATAAGAAATGATGATGTCATGAATGAAGAAGATGATGAAGCTGAAGGCTCAAGAATGAGTCTACCCATGAAACAAATAAAGATAAGTATTTGAATTGTCTTTTCCTATATCTCTATTTTTTTAAATGACATTGTTTATTTATTAATGACAATATACTACTAATATGCATGTGATGGGTAAGTATCCCATGGTGCTATACAATACTCCATTGCTACTTATCTAGAATTAAACCTCTTTGTTGACATATTGGATTAGTGCACAATCTCAATGACGTGGATGGAAGGAATCTAGAAAGTTTCCGTGAGATATGGATGAATGTTGTATTGTCTAAAATAGTTGCATGATTATATCTTTATGCATAAGAATTTTCCATTATGAATATGCCGCATGAAATGTTTCTAACCATACAACCAATGCATTTGACTTGTAGGAAAGATCACATACAATCTCCTAAAAGAAAAGAAGGATGAGACTTGTTTTGAAGAAAAAGTGATGACAGTTCAAGATTCACTCCAATAAGCATAGATGAAGATTAACCAAGAAGCTTCCATAGAGAAAGAAAAAGTTTCAGAAGAATATAAAGAGAATGGTAGATGAAGAATAATCCAAAGAAAGCAAGAGGCCTCAAACACAATCTAGTTATGTTGGGTGACATCATTGATGCAGAGCGTTCCAGCTATGAAGAAGAAGCTAAGAAGAAAGGGAAGGAAAGTACTAGTTCAATAAGAATGATGTCTAGGATGTGGTATGAAGACCTGAAGGAAGTCCGTAGTTTCTTCCAAATGAATTTACAAGATCCAACATGCAATAGATGACAACATCGTGGGATATAAGGAAATATTCGTAGCACGATGCTTCTCACAGAAAGAAGGCATAGACTATGAAGATACATTTGCAGCCACTAGGAGTTAAGACACATGACATGCAGACTCATGTGTGCAAATTAAGGAAGGCCTTGTACGAGCTTAGAAGTAACCTATGGGATAACACATACATGAGGATCTTGAAGATTACCTAGAGTGATGAAGATATTAACCTTTGCTACAAGGTTGAAGATGAAATCCTATAGAGGATGACAAGCTCATAGATTTGTGCGAGAAGAACTTTTGAAAAGATTCAAGATAGAGGATCTTGGTATCTAGTGACCCTAGATGGATACATAGAATATTAGTAGCAGAGGAAGCTACTTGTCAGTCTAGTACATAATACATAGAGTATGAAAGGTAGAGGGAGAATGATGCTCTACTTCAGAGGGAGTGACTGCAGAATATTCTGAGGTTCGACATGGTATGACGGGATGGACAGCTTACTGATGGCTCTAGGATTTACTAAGAGTAAAGAGGATTCCAACCTTTAATTCAAGGTTGAAGGAAAAAGACCATTGATGCTCCTGTTATATGTTGATGACCTGTTCTTGAGAGGGAATGAGGAACTCATTAAATATGCAAGAGGGAGACTTGCTTCTGAGTTTGAGATGAAGGACTTGGGTAGGATGCACTACTTTCTAGGCATGGAGGTGTGGTAGAATGCAGATGGAATCTCCCTGGGACAATGGAAGTATGCAGTGGAGATCTTGAAGAGGTTCGGGATGATGGAGTGCAAGGCCATGACCACACCTATGGCATCGAACCTGAATCTATTGGGTGATTCTTCATTGGAGTCAATTGATGCTATGATGTATCATCACATGATTGGATCATTGATGTACTCGATGAACACGAGACCTAATATTTTCTTTGTTGTGAACACATTGAGCCAGTTCCTAACAGATTTGAGACATGTTCACCTAATTTCTGCAAAGAATATTCTGAGGTACCTAAAGGGTACAGTTGATTTTGGGCTCAAGTATGAGGCGAATGAGAAGATTAAGTTTTAACCTAGAGGGTTATGTGGATTCGGATTGGGCAGGAAGTGCCATTGATAGGAAGAGCAGTTCATGGTTTTTCTTCAGTATGGGATCATGTGTGATCTCTTTATTTAGCAGGAATGAGTACTGCATGGAACTGAGTACAATTGAAGCAGAGCATGTCGTAGCTTATTCGTCTAGTTGTGAGGAAGTGTGGTTGAGGAAGCTAATATCTGATTTTTTTGATCTCCTGTTGGATGCTACTTGTATATATTGCGACAACCAAAGTTTTGTGAAGTTGTAAGAGAACTCGGTGTTCCATGACAAGTAGAAGCATATCGAGATCAAATATCACTATATAAAGGATATGGTATAGAGAGGAGCACTGAAGCTACAGTATGTTGCGACGCAGGAGTAGATAGATGATGTGTTGACCAATACATTAGCTAGAGTGAAGTTTGAGTACTTTAGGGAGAAGATTGGTGTTCTCCAGATCGGGGTTCCTTCCAAGGGGAATTGATGAGTCCGTGAAAAGTTTTGACATGGTGGTAGGTGGGGCCTCCCATGGTCAGATGTAAGTGCATATCCTTTCTGACATGGTGGAAGGCTGGGGCTCCCATGGTTAGATGTAAGTGCATATCCTTTCTGACATGGTGGAAAGTTGGGCCTCCCATGTTCAGATGTAAGTGAAAATCCTTTCTAACATTGTGGTAGGTTGGGCCTCCCATGGTCAGTTGTAAGTGCAGAGCCTTTCTGACATGGTGGCACGTTGGGCCTCCAATTGTCAGATGCAAGTACATAGCCTTTCTAGCATGGTTGTAGGTTGGGGCTCCCATGGTTGGATGTAAGTGTAGATCCTTTCCGACATGGTGGCAGGCTGGGCCTCACATGGTCAGATTTAAGTGCAAATCCTTTCTAAGATGGTGGTAAGCTGGGCCTCCCATGGTCATATGTAAGTGTAGAGCCTTTATAACATGGTGGCAGGTTGGGCCTCCCATGGTCAAATGTAAGTGTAGAGCCTTTCTGACATTGTGGCAAGCTGGGCCTTCGTTGGTCAGATATAAGTGTTGGTCCTTTTCGACATGGTGGAAGGCTGGGCCTCCCATGGTCAGATGTAAATGCTTGTCCTTTCCGACATGATGGTAGGTTGGGCCTCCCATGGTCAGATGTTAGTGTTGAGCCTTTCTGACATGGTGGCAGGATGGGCCTCCCATGGTCATATGTAAGTGCTGGGCCTTTCTGACATCATGGCAGACTGGGCCTCCCATAGTTAGATGTAAGCACTGGGAATTTTCGACATGGTGGAAGGCTAGCCTCCCATGGTTGGATATAAGTGTTGGGACCTACATCCATCATGAAAAAGGGTTGGCTCTGTAGAACTTCCTATGACGAGTAAAATTGAGAGATAACACCATATTCTCGCGATAGAGGGAGCAGTGATGATGATTATCTAGCTTTGATTATGATCCAGTAATGAATACTTGTGCTGATGAACTGTGTCAAGAGAATACCTTCCTATTTAAGAGGGAGTGTTGATGTATCTGTAACTTTTGAATGTATTCAATTGTATATTTTATATTGTATTTTATTGTACCCCGATAGAGATGTTTTTTCCTCTGATCAGGAGAGTCATTAATATAATAAATTCATGTAAATTCATTGAGGTTAACCCTTTGTTGTAAGTCGAGGAAATAGTCCCCACAATTTAGTTGAGTTTAACCCTCCATTATAAGTTAGGGAAATAGTCTCCACATTTGAGGTGTATTAGGGTTATTAGACTCTCCTAGTGAGGTCGACCCTATAACAATAAAATTCAAGTGGAAAACAAGTATAAATAGAGAGTGAAACTCTTTATTTGGAACACACACACACTCACTCAACTGTAGTGCATGAGTGAGAGAGGAGGAGCTCATACAAGTGAGAGAGAGAAAAGATGTCGAAGATCATCTTTTTTTTTTTGGGTTTTACTTTTGCTATTGGTGATCATTCTATCTCTAAGGAAGTTGCGGGGTTTCCTCCTTTATGGTTTCTCAGAGGAAAACTCTTTATGTATCTTGTGTCTTGTGATTATTGTTGTGCATGTTATTCTCTCAAATAAGATCCTAGATCATATTGATTAAATGATAAAAATATAATAGAGGGTATTAGCAGTTCCCATCATGGAAAGAAATATAAGACCATTCCTTTTGAATACTTTGATGATTGGGTGAATGGATTTATAAACAAGAATGAAAATGTGAATTCATTAAGGGAAAACCAACAATCCACATGTTTGGAGGAGGATGAAATCAGAAAAAAAAATCATCCTAGTTGTGAAAATAGACTAGATACACCATTAAAGGAAGAAATAGAGAATCATGAAGTGGAGCATCAATTACCTCAAGGTGATTTTAGAGATGAACATAAAGAGCAAAGTGAAGACAAGCACACAATCATTAATTATTGGGGTTTTGCAAATGGAAGAGATGGATCAATGAACTATAAAGGAGTACCTATTTATTTGTGCTCACAACTCTATGTTGGTGACATAGAGATAAGATTTGAAAATGTTGCTGCAATAAAAAAGTTCTCATAAGCATGAATATGAATACCTTGTGACAGATAATGAAGAACCAATATCAACTTCCCCATCACCACTTTAGCTTCAAGAAGTTGGTCAAATCAAGAAGAAAGAAGAAGAGGAGGTTCACTCCCATGAACCATCCTTCATTGAAAGGTATTTGAAGATGAGTGAAAGGAATATCCATGAGGCCCTTAGCATACACAATGCAACTAAATCATTGATGTCAAATTCTTTTTGGAAAGTTTCTTCATTGGAGGAGCCATCCTTCCTTGAATACATGGAGTCGATTCAAAGAGAATTGTGAAAAATAAAAGATAATTTCATGTCTTTTCTTTTTGATAGAAACAATTTGGTTGAGATTAATGACTGACTACATGAAGGATACTTGAATAATAATGAGGATATTCATAAGTTCAAAATTCAAAATGAGCAACTTCTTAAGAGGTTGCAAGATACTTGTTCTTCCTCCTATGTTTCATATTGTCATATGGTAGATTGCTTGGAGGATTCTCATCACATGAGGGATCATGAGAGACATGGAAAATTGCAGGTTCTTTATGTGTTTGAAGATGAGTTTGATGACATCCAATAACTTGTTGTGATGGAATAAAAACTTGAGTTTCCTCTTGAAAATGCTTACATGCTTTTTGAAGAACTACATGATTCCACTACATTGGAACCAAAATATAAGGAAGTTGTCACACTTATGAGGGAGATGCATAATCCTACCCCTACAGAGCCTTCAATTAATGAAAATTTTGCACTTTCTAATCCTTTTGGTGAGTTGGTTCTTTCCCCTACATCCCACATTTCCATATTTTGCAGCATTCATCCTAATGAAGTATGGGTGAAAGGTTTATTTTTTTATGGTTCCACATGAAGAGAGTGGACTTCCCATCTCTTATTTTGATAATGACATGACTAGAGTGTAATTTTCTTTGCATTTGCAGTAGTATCCTTTGTTACATTATGATGATACACGTCTACATGGATGCACCTATGATGTTCACTTGAGTCACTTGGAGACTCGTGATTTTCATTTCTCCTTTAATAGTCCATTTGTTGTTGGAGAAACTTCATACCACACTTGGGTGAAGAGATATATGATTGAAGAACATTATTATTGGCAGCAACATCCTTTGTTATTTCATGATGATATACATATTCATGGGTGTATTGATGATAATTCTTTGAGCCACTTGTTCATGTTTTCTTTGCTCCTTATTTGGTCCATATTTTGGTGGAGGTTATTCATTCAATTATTGGATGAAAGAACCCATGGATGATTATTATTTTGATACATCTTAAATTATTTTGGACCACCATTATAGGACATGGTATCCTCACCTATGTCATTGGGACATATATGATATAATACTTGATGCTTGTGTGTATGGGCCACATGATGATCTGCTTACTTGGATCTACACGCAATTTCATTATTATTTGATGAGTTACATTATTGATGTACACTTGTATGATGTTGTTATGTGCTTTCATCATATATCTTTTGTACTCATGATTTTTGGAAGGGCTCCATACAAGAAATGGGATCTCGATATTTCTTGGTTTCAATTTTGGGGGAAGCAAGCAGTAGGGGATATTGAGCCACCACTTGAGAAGGTGATTGTAATCAGAGTAGAGAAGCAATAGACATGGTGGTTCCTGTTTGAAACTTTCTTGGAATCTTGGAAATTCAAGTTTGGCGACACAGTACCAAGTTCAAAGAACTATACAGAAGCAAAAAGGGTTAAAAGTTCAGAAAAGGTTTTCAAAAGATGGAGGTAAATATTATTTGTGAAAATTTTGTTTTGATGGATTTTATAATCATTTTGGTGTTAGTGGTGATGTCACATGATATATCAATATTCAAATTTCCATATATATTTCCTTTTGGAAACACACAATTGTAGTACATGAGTGACACTACTCAAATTGCAGCTAAGGTTTGAAGCAAAATTTCAAAAGGAAAAAAAGGTTATTAAGAATACATGTTTGAAATTGATTGAGGATAAGAAATTTTGAGTGGGGAGGACTATCATGTCCACAATTAAATAATTTCCAAATAATAATACTTGCAAATAATGTTCCACCAGCCTACTCGCTCCCTAGGTTGGGATTGAGACATGAAATTTGTAATAAGGGGTTATGTGAGCCAAGATGAATTTAGTTTACCATATTCAAATTTAAATGGGTCACATAATTATAAATGGTAAGAAAATAACGTGGAATGGGTTCATTAAAACAATTGGAAGCTTGTGGAGCCTTTGGATGACAAGATTCCCCACACACTTGGCATGGGCTTCATCCAAATTTGAACACATGGGTAATGTAATGTTATTGGAGGTTGATGTGGTATAAAATATCATATAATCAAAAAATGAATTCAAATAGGTGAAGGAGAGTAACTCCCATGGAAGAGGAATAGACTAGAAGATAAAGCGTGCCACTTGGAAGGAGATTCCATGCACTCTATGACAACAAATGATGAAAGATTATATGACAAGTATGACAAATTTAGATCTGATTGCAGACATATGAAAAATATGACATGACAAGGATAAAAATAACCACTAATAAGTTTAATTTGGGATTTATGGGAGACTATTTGAATTGGGGAAAGAATTCGAGCATGAATAGGAAGACAAATGTCATGAGAGTTACTAAACAACTCAGATGAATTGGAGGAATCCCATGGAGGGAAATTCGACCTTAGGAGGCTTCATGAAGTTAATAAAAGGATTTCATGAGGAATGGGAATGAATTTTGATCATTTTTTAATTGGCCTTTGGAATTTTGGAGAGTTTTTTCTTGTCCATTGCATGGTCAATGCTCACTCTCCATGCTTGTGAACCAATTTCGAGGGAGTTGGATTCCTTTCCAAGTTAGTTGACGCAGAGGAAATTCAAACCTCTCACTGGAGCTTAAAATGAGGGAGTTTTAGTTTTAGTTCGAAATAAAATACAGTAAAATTATCATATATTCCCATCTTCTCTCATTCCTTCTTCTCCATTCCCCCACACTCTCAAGTTGATGGCACACTTGTTTGAATGGTGCTTGCGCTCTGCTAAGTATATTTGGTGTCCAAGATGTGAAATATGATGTATGGATCTGTAATATCATGTCCATATTATTTGTAAGTCAAAATATCAAGAATACATATGTTAGAGGTTCGCATTCCCATGCTATTGAATAACTAGTTTTCATGGATTTGGATTCAATATTGAAGTAGATTTATATCGCATTTGTATGAGGAAATTCCTATGAGTTTGATGATTTTGGGAAAGCCATATAATATGTAATGCTTTGTACTTCCATTCTCATATTCTATTCAGCTTTAAATCCAAGAAACTCTTGCATGAAAATATTGCACTCTCATGCCATTGTATCACTAGTTTTGAGAGATTTTGGCTTCAATCATGAAGTAGTTTTATATCATATTTGTATGAGGGCTCTTATCTAAGTTCGATGTTGTTGTGACAAAAATATATGATGTGTGACAACCATATATGATGTGTTACTCTATAATTTAATTTCTATATGATATGTGGATTGAAATCCAAGAACTTCATACATGAAACTCTTGCAATTCCATGCTACTAATTCACTACTTTTCATGTATTTGACTCCCATACTGAATGAGTTGTATACCAGACTTGTACAAACGGATTTATGGTGTTTAATACTATTGAGGAATCAATTTTTATTATGTATATGGTCCCTATATGTCACATCCTCATCCAGACCTTTAACTCTACCTTTCATATGTTAAAATCGAGCTAGTTATGCAATTTCCCCATACGCAATTTCGCTAAAAGTTATGAAATGAATGCGGAACCTATAACCAATTTCCAGAACTAATAGCCATTTGTAATGAAAACCCCTTATTTTTGATAACAATTCCAATACTCTCAAGACCAGTGAAGGCGGAGTTCATGATAACGGAGCTGGCTAGGGTTTGAAGGAGATTGCGCTCTCGCTAAGGGTTTACCTGCTACGCCTAGTTGTAGGGGCCTTCCAGGATCTTTCCTAGCAAGGGTTCGCAAGTTCTCAGGGTTGTTTGGCCTCCCCTTGGTAGCTTCATGGGGGAGATGGGTCCTTTGGGTCGCGTTATTGACAATGGGGTTGTTTCAGCCGAGATAGAGAAGCAGGCCGGTACATGCAACGGTTGAAAGCCCGGGGTGGGGGGCTATTTTCCCAAAGATCCCACCATCCCAGCGATCTATATCAGATCTGAGAAGGTAAGGGGCACGATCAAGATCTGGAAGGAGAAATCCCTGATCAGGAAGTTTGTGGGGATTTGGCCCAAGGTAAAGGATCTTGTCAAATGGATTAACAATGTATAAAACCCTAAAGGCCACTATGATCTACAACTCGGCTCCAAGGGTTTTTTCACTATTATTTTCTTTAACCAGGAGGATCACAACTACATCCTGGAAGGATTCCCTTACTTCTTATTTTTCTCAGCAGGTCTTTATTTATAGCCATGGAAGGAACTATTCAATCCAGAAACTGAAGACATGATAGTTTCCCCTGTCTGGATCCGCCTCTTTTCTCTGCGAGGGGAATACTGGGATATGGACACCTTGAAGGACATAGGAAATACCTTAGGTGAATTTATAAAGGTTGCAGAGAAAACCAAGGCCCAGAGATACACTTCCTTTGATAGGATCTGTGTCTATCTGGATCTCTCTAAGGAGCTTCCTGAAGCCATAAGCCTTAACTGGGAAGATGAAGAATGGATCCAGCCCATAGATTATGAGTAGATCCCCTTTTGATGTAGGCACTGTCATGAGTATGGCCACTTAGGAATAAACTGTCCCAAGTTTTCTCCTATGGCGGCCTCCGCTGATCAATGGCCGGTGGGAGCTGTGAACAATGATGGTTTCAACCAAGTAAATAATAGAAAAAGAAGTAGGGGTGGTGGGGCATCAAAAGCCAAAAAAGACATGGAGGTGAAGGATAAAAGATCCAAAAATTATTTCGCTGCCTTAGGGGACAGAGCAGACGAATACAAGCCCAAGGACAAGGAGGAAAGGGAGCAGCCATCCAAGGATGTCAGTGACCTGGAGAGAGAGGAAATCCAATAAATGGAAATAGTTGAAGACAAAGAGGATGAGGAAATGGAACTAGGTGAACTAGATCTGGATGCGATAGAAGCCGAATGTGGAAAGAAGGGTAAAGGCTATGTCCCCAGGCGACAAATCAAGATCCTCCAGGAAGCAATAATCAAGGCCAAGGCTCATCCAAACCTAGGGATAGATACAGATCCCAAAAAAGGAAACAAGAGGAAATCTCTAGAGGAGGAGCAGCGCAGAAGGAGAAAAACAAATAAGCAACGCATTGTAGAAGTAGGAGTTAAACTCATAGAATCAGGCCAATACCCAACGATCAAGGAGGCCTTCTTTGAAGTCTCAAAGGTTTTCCAATGAAGTTACTCTCTTGGAATATAAGGGGGTGAAGTAACTCCAGGAAGTGGAGGACTCTTAACAGGAAAATTAAGCAGGAAAACTCGGATATTATCTTCCTCGAGAAAACTAAATGTAGCTGTGAGGGACTAGAAAAAATCAGAAGTAAAATTTGGAAAGGTAGCAATGTCATGGCCTTGGATGCTGCTGGACAATCAGGTGGAATCACAATTTTCTGGCGCTCCTAGGTGGTGGATTTCACAAAATGGAGAGGCAACAAGTTTTTCCTTATGGCTGATTTATAGCACCTTGATTCTGGGGTGAAGTGCACTATTGTTAATATTTATGGTCCTAGTAGCTTCCTTGAGAAGCAGGCCTTCATTGATTTCCTCCACTGGACAAAACACCAGTTGGAAGGGGGCTGGTGGGTGATGGGAGGAGATTTCAACCTCATTGCCAACTTCGATGAAAAGAAGGGAGTAAGGAGAAATCTGGACAAGTACCAATAGGCCTTTAGTATTTTCCATACACAAAGCTCCTTTGTGGATGGAAACTGGAAATGGCTGGTATACTTGCAACAAAAAACGTGGTGGATAACATTTGGTTGCCTCTTGCTTGGATAGATTTTTTGTTTCAAAGAATATAGTCCATGGTATGGGTGAAATCATGGCTGACGTTCTCCTAGTTGCAGGATCTAACCATTGGCCTATCATCCTTAACTAGGATTGATCCTATTCCACTCTAAAGAAACCATTCAGATTTGAACAATTCTACATGGACGACAAGAACTTCAAAGATCTTGTCCACTAGTGGTGGCAGGAGATGGTCCCCCCCACAGGTACATCCATGTATTGTTTCTAGCAGAAAATCAAGATTCTCAAGGCCAAAATTCGTACCTGGAACAAAGAATACTTTGGTAACATTTTCGAGGACAAAAAAAGATTGACCTCTGAACTTGAGCTCCTCAGTTAGAAGGGAATGGTGGATGGATGGGAAGAGGACATGCAGAAAAAAGAGAAATAGCTATGGGAACAACTGGAGTATAGAGAAAGGCAGAAAGGCATCTATTGGAAACAAAAATCCAAGGTCAAATGGCTACAGTATGGGGAAAAGAACACCAAGTTCTTTCATAATTCAGTGATCCAAAACAGGAGCAACTCAAGAATCCAGAAACTTAGAAAGTTGGATGGCAACTAGATTGAAACTAGAGGGGAGATTGAAGAGGAGATTTCCAACTATTTTTCAGAGATCCTAAGTGAATACGACCATGACAAGGAGGGAGATATAGCTAAAATCACTCGCTTGATTCCCTCCACTGTCACTAGGGAAAATAATGAGATGCTCATCAAGCACGTCTCTCTTTAGGAAATTGAAGAAGCGGTCAATCAAATGGCCCTGATAAAATCCCTTGGCACAGATGGATTCACTTCCAATTTATTCCACCACTTCTGGGATATGGTGAAGGAATAGGTAGTAGAAATTGTTGAAAAATCTAGAATAAAACAGGGGGTTCTAAAAGCTTTCAACATGACTTTATTATCCCTCATCCATAAGGAAATAGGAGCCGAGAGTCCAGAAAAGTTCAGGCCCATAGCCCTCTGTAATGTGATATACAAGATTATCTCCAAAGTGATTTCCAACTTCCTGAAGCCCATCCTTCCCTCCTTGATCTGTCCAAAACAATCTGGCTTCGTGGAAGGGCATCAGATCCTTGATGGGGTCATCCTCATGCATGAAGTCATTCAATCCCTCCAAAGCTCTCAGCTACCAAGTATGTTGATCAAACTTGACATAGCAAGGCCTATTCCAAATTAAGCTATAAATTCATTAGCAAAATGTTGGAAGCCTATGGTTTTGCCAAGGCTAGAAAGAGTGGGTTATGGGTCTAATCTCCAGTCCTTTTTTAGCATCCTTCTGAATGGAGCTCCAACCCACATCTTCCAACCATCTAGAGGTATTAGATAGGGTGACCCTCTCTCTCCATTTATCTTCATTCTGATGGCCGAAGGTTTGAGCCGTCTCCTTCAAACCCAGGAAGAGAATGGGGAGCTGAGAGGATTCAAACATTAGGACAATGTGGATCCGTAGACTCACCAACAATTCATTGAGGACACCATGCTCATGGGGCACCCTTCAGTCCAAGAAGCGAGAAGCTTCAAAAAAAATATGTCTCTCTTTGCCAAGGCCTCAGGTCTAGCTGTAAACCTGGCCAAATCCCAAGTATTCTTCCTTAATACCGCCCCAACCACCTAGAGGAACATCCTATGCATCCTGGGTTTCATGAAAGGATCCTTTCCCTCAAAATACTTAGGCCTCCCCCTAGGTCTATGAAAACTGAAAAGAACCTCATGGCTTGAACTCCCACGGCTTGGTGATAACCCAATATGGGTGCCTATTTAGGAAATTTCTAGGGCGGCTGGCAGAATACAAGTGCACCACTTCTAGAAAGAGAGGACTCTTAATGGGAGAAGGTGCTAGAACTTCATCGACAAACCTCACCAAATAGAGTTGGAAGACTAGGAGGATTTTCAGGAGGAAATTCTCAATCATCTCATCAAGATCAAGGAGGGACCTGATGTTCTGATATGGGGATACACAGACAGAGGGATGTTGAGCATCAAGGAAGCCTACAATATTCGTATCAAAAATTGAATAGGGGAAGAGGAAACCTGGAAGAAGATCTGGACCTTGAATGCTTGGCCCAAGGTAGGACTCTTTGCTTGGCTTGTGGTCAAAGGCCGTATCCTCACCTCTGAGAATATTCGGAAGCGAGGTGTCCAAGGACCGTCCCAATGCTGCATGTGATCCCAGGCAGAAGAAACCATGAGCCATCTGCTTGATTGTTGCCCTTTTGCTACAGCTATCTAGGACAAGGGGGCCGTTGGATTCCAAAGAAGTGATAGGTAGAGAGCTTAGCCGGTTAGAACTCTGACGGACTGGAGTCATCAAGCTTTCAGAAATAGAATCATTAGGACTATATGGAATGCCTTACCAGGAATGACCATGTGGTGCCTCTAGAAAGAAAGGAATGGGAGAATCTTTCGTGATAAGTGTAACAACATTGAGAAGGTCTGGCAGATGGTGAAGGAAAACCTCATCTCCTCCATTCGAAGCATGCAATGGCATGACGAGGACAAGCTTATCCCAGCAGATGAAATTCACATTGTGGAATTTTGGGGGCTTGACAAAACTCAAATGGATGGGATCCACTAGCACAATAGGACCATTAAACCTTCCAGTCCAAAATTTTGGTCGGCTCCACCCCCACTGGTTTTCAAGCTCAACTTCAATGGGGCATCCAGGGGGAACCCAGGTGACGAGGGATATGGGGGATTATGCAGAGATTTCCAAGGGAATATAATTTTTGTTTTTCTGGGTGCCATTGGCTAGGATACTAACAATTTCGCTGATCTTGAAGGTCTGATTCAAGGCCTGGAATGCTTGGTTCCCAGTGATTACTTCCCTGTGCTAATTGAGGGAGACTCCAACATCATGATCCAGGTGGCGAAACGTTTAACGAATGGCCAAGTGAGAGGACAAGTTTCCACCGGCTGGAGGCTTTCCAGCCACCTGGAATCCCTCCATGATCTGCTCTACGCCCATTCAACTGTCTCTTTTAACCATGTCAGAAGGGACGCTAACAAGGCAGCGAACCTCCTTGCAAATGCGGGTGTGGACGGTGAGTTGGCACATCGGTGGGGACCTCTCGAGAACTTTGAGTCCGAATATTGGGTCCATCATTGCAGACAAATGGCTGCTCATGATCTCGAGTGATCCGGCGGATTATTCCTCTGAAAGATCCAATATGGTACATGGTTCATAGAAACGACATTTGAAGAAATTGGACGGCAAAACAAAATACACAGATCGGAAGTTGGAAGCTTTTCTCCTTCCGCAAATCGGAGGTCGGAAGCATTTCCCTTCTACAACGGAGGAAGCTTCCAAGCTTTTCTCCTTCCGTAGATCAGAAGACGGAATCTTTTCTCCTTCCGCAGATCAGAAGACATAAGCTTTTCTCCTTCCGCAGATCGGAGGTTGGAAGCATTCCCCTTCCGCAACGGCGGAAGCTTCCAAGATTTTCCCCTTCCGCAACAGCGGGGCTCGGAAGCCTTTCCTCTTTCGCAATAGTGGAATCCTAACAGATGTTCAGGCGGATCGGAAGTCGGAACGCTTCCGCAGCCGCAACGGCGGAATCCCAAAAACTTAAAAGATCGGTGAAATCGCTCGATGGGATCGGAAGAAGAAGTGGTGCGCCATCCGCAATGGTGGAAGCCAAAGTAACTAATACTTCCAACTTGAAAACCAGCCGATAGCTGATTGAAATAGAATTCGTCAGAACCGTTGCTTATCCTCTTCCGCAACGGCGGATGAGCAGATGACTTCAACCTTCCGATTTAAACCCTGCAAGCGGTCGCGCGGGGATGTTTCAGAAACGGTTTTTGTAGGATCTTGATGCCGTATGATGCCGTGTTGATAGGGAGATGAATAGTTGAGGGCATTTGGCAGAAGGAGGTGAACAGTCACGTTCTTGAGCGTTTTTCCCATTGTAACGACAAAGAAGAGTATAAAGGAGAGTTCGTGAAGAAGCACAGACAATGGGGTTTTTCTGAGTTATAGAAGCTGGGCAAGTTTGCTGAAAAAAAGGATCCACATGCTTTTGAAGTCGGCCATCCCTAGTTGTTACTTGGTTTCTTTGACTGTTGAAGTCCAGTTTGTAACTTTCATAGAGGAGGTCTTAAAGACTTTGCTGTTGATACCTAGTTCCTGTGATTGTCAAGAGTCGATCTGTCTTCTCTGTTCTATTTGGCTTCTCTTTGCTTCGAAAGCCAATTCGTATTATTCCAGAGAATAGGTATTGAATACTTTTGTCCATACTGCTGAACTGATTTGCAGAGTCCAGAACCATTTGTACCATTTTTAAAAGAATTAATTGGATCGGTTCCCATTGGAGAGGGACCTGGAGACGTAGTCCAGTGGAGGGGGTGAACTCCGTTATCAATTTTTGTCTGTGATTTTGGGTTCTGTGTTTTTTGATTGGATTTTTCTATCAGTTTTGTTTTCATTCTTGTTCTGAGCATTTAACTTCTGCAAATACTGTCCACTAATTAATCTGTTGAATGCATTCTTTTACAACAAACTTTTGATGCACTAAAGTTGAGGTCCTAGGGATCATATTTGGTATTAGAGCTGGTTGACTGTTGTGCAAGTTTGTGAATGCTTACCAGGTCTAGGTTAAAGCTTGGTGAAGGAGAATTAGTTGAAGGAGATCCTGAGATTGGATCTAGGAGAAAATTCTCAAGAACCATGTCTTCTCCACGAGGGGAAGAAGAAGGACATATCGAACGGGGATAAACCTGTCATTTCTGAAACTAAGTTTCTAGAGGCTTTTATGAGCATGAAAGCCATGATGGAACTTCTACTCGAAGAGCGAGCATAAAGGAAGAAGAAAGAAGAAGGATCTTCATCCAGAGATGCAGAAGTGAAGCCAGAAGAAAAGGGTAAAGGAGTAGGAGGTGATGGTGATCCTCCTAATACTAAACATACTTTTTCTTCTTCTCATACTTCTCATTCAAATAATGCAAGTCCTAATATGCCTTATTTCAGATTGGATGTAAAGTTTGAATTACCTATTTATAATGGAGATGTAGATGCTGAAAAATTAGACAATTGGATCAAGCAGCTTGAAGTATATTGCAGGGTGCAGGGAATTAATGATGACCCTTCCAGGATTCAATTGGCCACTTTGAGAATGAGTGGAATGGCTCTTACTTGGTGGGAGAGCAAGATTCAGCAAGATCTTCGAAAGAATGGTAAAATTATTTCAGTTTGGAATGAATTCATTGAAGTATTGAGGAAGCAATTTTACCCTTTAGGTCACATGCAGCAATTAACCATGAATTGACAAATGTTTAGACAAGCTAAAGGACAAAGCATTCAAGATTATACTCATTAATTCAGAAAGAGGGCTATTGCATTGAATGTTTCATTAGATGCACATGAAACTCTTCTTAATTACATTGGTGGCATGCATTCTTATTTAAAGCATACTTTGTTGATGTTTAATCCCAGTAATTTGGATGATGTATGTGTTCAAGCTACCCATTTAGAAGCCAAGGGTAAGCATGCTAATGATACTTTTGTGAAGAAGTCATTTAAATCTGACAGCAAATCGAACGGGAAAGATAAGGGGAAAAAGAAGATGGCTACTGTTAAGAAAGAGGGTGAAAAGCCTACGTGTTCGCATTGTCAGAAGGGACATGATGTCTCCAAGTGTTGGAAACTTCATCCGGAGTTAAGGCCAAAGAAGTATGGAGGAAACAAAGACAAAGGAAAAGCAAAAGCTACTGCAGCAGTTGTTCAAGACTTGGGATCCGACTCATGTGATGAAACAAAGGTTATAGCTGTCGGAATCCAAGGTAAGGATAAAAGTATCTCACTTCCCATTAATGCACAATCCAGTTCTAGCGCAAGTACAAGTCTGCCATCTACTTCTAAGCAACATGATAAAGATAGAAGTGCACTGTTCCATGTTCGTGTCATTGCAAATCACACAAAGATTGATACATTGTCTGATAGTGGTTCACAAGTAAATCTAATATTAGAAGAAGTGGTTAAGAAATTGCATTTAGTTACTATGCCTCATGAAAAGCCCTATCCTCTAGGTTGGGTTACTAATGATACATGATTGCAAGTTACAAGGAAATGTGTATTAAAATTTGCAATTACTGAAAAGTTTAGGGATGAGGTAGAATTGGATGTAGTACCACTTGACATTTGTGGAGTTGTACTTGCGATTCCATATTTGTATGACCGGAAAGCAGTCTTTTATAGAGAGCAGAATAAGTATCATCTTTTTAAAGAAAGTATGGAATATATTGTACAAGCACATAAGATGAAAACCAATCTAGCAATAGTCTCTGCAGGACAAATGGAGAGGTTGGTAAATTCTAGTAAGAACTTTGTGTTAACAATGGTTAAGATGAAAAATGATGAAGTCTCTAAATCTTTTGAAGAATGTGACCCTAAGCATAAATCTGAACTGATTGAAATCCTTTCTGAGTATGATGATTTGTTTCAAGATCCGAAGGGGTTACCTCCGAAGAGAGAGATTCAGCATGAGATACATTTGCAACAGGATGTGCCACTCCCAAACATAGCCATGTACCGGATGTTTGTAATGTAGAACGAGGAGATCAAGAGCAGGTTCAGGAGCTGATTGAGAAGGGGGTCATCCGGCCCAACACTTCTCCCTGTGGTTCTCCCATAGTCTTGGTTCCAAATAAGGATGGGTCATGGAGGATGTGTATCGACTACAGGGCCCTTAACAAAATCACCATTAAAAACAAGTATCCTCTTCCTCGTATTGATGATTTGCATGATCAATTGAAACATGCAACTTACTTTACAAAATTGGATCTGCGTAGTGGGTATCATCAAATCCGTGTTGCTGAGCATGATGCTTGGAAAATAGCTTTTAAGATGAAATAGGGTTTGTATGAATGACTTGTGATGCCTTTTGGGCTCTGTAACGCACCTGCTACTTTCATGCGGGTCATGAGTGATGTCTTTCATTCATTCATTGATGATTTTGTAATTGTGTATCTAGATGATATCCTTGTGTTTAGCAACACCTGGGAAGAGCATGTTGTACATGTGAAATTTTTTTTAGATGTAGTAAGAAAGGAAAAGATTTATGTAAAAATGGCTAAATGTGAATTTGCTAAAACTTCTTTAGTATATCTAGGCCATATTATTGGTGGAGGCCACCTGCGAGTGGACCCAACCAAGGTTGCTGTCATTGTAAACTGGCCACGGCCTAACACCGTTACTGAGATCAAAAGTTTTCTGGGTGCGGTTCAGTTTTGGAGGAAATTCATTTCTGGGTTTTCCTCCATTGCTGCGCCTTTACATGCATTAACAAGTGTTAAAGAAATTTTTCAGTGGGGAGGCAAGCATCAGAGAGCCTTCGACACTTTGAAGGAAAATATTAGCACAGCACCAGTTCTGACATTGCCAGATTTGCAGCAGCCATTTGAGATTGAAACCGATGCTAGTGGGTTTTCCATGGGAGCAGTTTTGATGCAAGGAAGGAAGCCAGTTTGTTACCATTCAAAAACATTCTCTACTGCGGTAAGTAACTATCCAACCTATAACAAATAATTGTATGCTTTAGTACATAGTGTGAAGAAGTGGAAACATTATATCATGGGAAAAGAGACAGTCCTACATACTGATCATCAGCCACTTCAATATTTACAATCTCAAACTAAAATACAACAAAGTAGGCATTTAAGATGGATGGGGTTCTTACAACAGTTTCATCTCGTAATTAAGTACAAAAAGGGAATTCATAATAAAGTAGCAGACATGTTATCAAGGCCACCTACAAATGCTTCAATCATGCTTCAGAATAGTTCATTAACACATGAAAGTTATATTCAGCAGTATGCAGAAGATAAAGATTTTAAGAAAGTATATGCATCACTAATACATGGTAAACAAGAAGAGAACTATTATGTGCATAATCAACTCTTGTATCATCTTGGTAAACTTTGTATTCCAGAGAAAGAGAGAGTGCATGTGATTCGAGAAGCACATAGTTCATTGATTGCAGGACATTTTGGTGTAAGCAAAACATTGTCTGTATTGTAGAATCACTGTTATTGGCCTCAAATGCAAGAAACTGTAGCTAAATATATAAGGGGTTGTGTTATGTGTGCAACAAGTAAGTCTAGCAATAGGAAATTGGGTTTGTACACTCCTCTTCCAGTTTCTTCTCGTCCTTGGGAAAGCATTTCTATGGACTTTGTAGGAGGGCTACCTATGTCTAGAAAAGGGCATGATTACCTATATGTGGTTGTGGATAGGTTCAGAAAAATGTGTATCTTAATGACATGTAACAAGCAGATCACTACTGAACAAACAGCTCTTTTATTCTTTCAAAATGTTTGGGTACATTTCGGGCTACCCATGTCTATTATATCTGATCGAGATTCCCGGTTCTTGGGAAAATTCTGGTCAACTTTATGGGAGCTTATGGACACTAAACTGAAGAAAAGTACAGCTTTTCATCCACAGACTGATGGGCAAATAGACGTAGTGAACAGAACAGTGGTTCAGCTGCTCAGAGGATATTGTAGTAGGCATCCTAAACTTTGGGATGAGCAGTTGCAGTATATACAACATGCTTAAAATCATGCAGTTCATTCTTCCACGAAAAGATCTCCTTTTGAAACTTGTTTTGGTTATCTGCCAAAAACACCGATGGACTTCTCTTTTGGCAAAGATGTAGTGGATGGACATCAGGATGCAGATAAAGCTTTAAAGTTCATTAAGAGAATCCAAGCAGTGCAGCAGGCAGTTCAAGAACAATTGGAGAAGATCCAGGTGAAGTACAAGGCCAGGCATGATAAGCATCGAGTCGATCATCAATTTCAGGTAGGTGACAGAGTTTGGTTACATATCACCAAAGAAAGGATGAAAGGTGAAGGTAAAAAGCTTAAACCTATCAGGTATGGTCCTTTTGAGATATTGGAAAAGATCGGTACTAATGCTTTTCGCTTGAATTTACCTCCATACATGCAAATTTATTCAATTGTCAATGTTGAGAATCTTAAATTGTATGAGCCTCCTATGATCATGGATGAGGAAATTAACATACAGATTCCTTCCATAGATGATTTGGCACCTGAATATATGAGAGATTTGCAGGATGATGTTATTCTTAACAGAAATGTAAGAACTTCACGAAGGGGGAATGCTGAGTACCTTCGAGTGGGGCTGAAAGGAAGGCATCCTAGCAAAGTGAGATGGATGGAGATTGGTAAAGTGAGGGAACTTTACCCTCACTTACTTGCAGAATAATTCAAGCTTTTAGTGGTCCAAAAGCTCTCCAATAGGGAGTATTGATCCGGCGGATTATTCCTCTGAAAGATCCAATATGGTACATGGTTCATAGAAACAACGTTTGAAGAAATCGGACGGCAAAACAAAATACACAGATCGAAAGTTGGAAGCTTTTCTCCTTCCACAGATCGGAGGTTGGAAGCATTTCCCTTCTGCAATGGCGGAAGCTTCCAACCTTTTCTCCTTCCACAGATCGGAAGACGGAAGCTTTTCTCCTTCCGCAGATCAGAAGACGGAAGCTTTTCTCCTTCCGCAGATCGGAGGTCGAAAGCATTTCCCTTCCGCAACGGCGGAAGCTTCCAAGCTTTTCCCCTTCCGCAATAGCGAGGCTCAGAAGCCTTTCCTCTTCCGCAACGGCGGAAGCCTAACAAATGTTCAGGCGGATCGGAAGTCGGAACGCTTCCGCAACCGCAATGGCGGAAGCCCAAAAACTTAAAAGATCGGTGAAATCGCTCGACAGGATTGGAAGAAGAAGTGGTGCGCCATATGCAACGGCGGAAGCCAAAGTAACTAAGACTTCTGACTTGAAAACCAGCCGATAGCCGATTGAAATAGAATTCATCGGAACCATTGCGTATCCTCTTCCGCAACGGCGGACGAGCAGATGACTTCAAATTTTCGACTTAAACCCTGTAAGCGGTCGCGCGGGGGCGTTTCAGAAACGGTTTTTGTAGGATCTTGATGCTGTATGATGCCGCGTTGATAGGGAGATGAACAATCGAAGGCAGTTGGCAGAAGGAGGTGAACAATCGCGTTCTTGAGCATTTTACCCATTGTAACGACAAAGAAGAGTATAAAGGAGAGTTCGTGAAGAAGCACAGACAATGGGGTTTTTCTGAGTTAGAGAAGCTGGGCAAGTTTGCTGAAAAAAAGGATCCACATGCTTTTGAAGTCGGCCATCCCTAGTTGTTACTTGGCTTCTTTGACTGTTGAAGTCCAGTTTGTAACTTTCATAGAGGAGGTCTTAAAGACTTTGCTGTTGATACCTAGTTCCTGTGATTGTCAAGAGTCGATCTGTCTTCTCTATTCTATTTGGCTTCTCTTTGCTTCGAAAGCCAATTTGTATTATTCCAGAGAAGAGGTCTTGGAGACTTTTGACCATTTGTACCATTTTTAAAAGAATTAATTGGATCGGTTCCCATTGGAGAGGGATCCGGAGACGTAGCCCAGTGGAGGGGGTGAACTCCATTATCAATTTCTGTCTGTGATTTTGGGTTCTGTGTTTTCTGCTTGGCTTTTGCTATTAGTTTTGTTTTCATTCCTGTTCTGAGCATTTAATTTCTGCAAATACTGTCCACTAATTAATCTGTTGAATGCATTATTTTACAACAAACTTTTGATGCACTAAAGTTGAGGCCCTACGGATCATCGAGGGGGGGACATAGATGGCACGCCCGAGTGCTGCAGTGGCAAGAGGTGAAAGAAGGCCCGATCACTCCATGACAGGCCTCCATTAATATGCCTAGCCATATCAGTCTGGAAAGCGAGTGGATCCATCGAGGGCTGTCATTGATCATTATATTTTTCGTTGGAGTTGAATGCGAAAGGATTGGCATGGCATGGAGTTACAGCCGAAACGACTAGAAATTTATGTTTGGCAGTGGATCTTCCATGGGAAAGAGTACGAGGGAGGTTGTCTACATAATTTCCAGGATGTTTTCAAGTTACATCCCTAGCCGGATAATCATGTTTCCTTTCCATTTTTATTTTTTGCCCCTCTGTTCGACCTGCTTTCATCACTCAGGCATGTTCTTTGTATTTCGGTCTCTCTGGTTCTCCTCGTGGCCCTTCCTCCTCACTTGTGTGTGGCTCACTATCTCCTCCTTAGCCTTTTCGCTCGCCCCTATACCCCTCCTGTGGAAAATGGCACCAAAACGTTTGATGGACAAGGGTAAGTCCCCTAGTGATTCCTCGGCTGAGTAGGGTACCATGAAGAATCCCCGTAGGGCCACGCGGGCGCAAATCCAAGCCTAATAAGAGGGTGAATACTTCAAAGATCATATCCCTTTGAATATTCACCAAGAATTGGAGGAAAAGGTAGAGGATCTATAGCATATGGTCAAAAATAGGCCTAAGGAAGACCTTCACCATGAGGGGGTGAAATGGGTTTTCGACCCCGGAACCACTACGGGTCGTGCAGCTACCTATGATCGTCTCTTGATGCAATATTGGGTCAATATGAAGATGGTTGGACACTCTTTCATGGAACGGGAAGCAAAACAAGAAGGGGATGAGGAACCTGTTAAAGCCTGGAAGTACCACAATGGGGAATGCCATCTGAACCACCAAAAGGTGGATATCATTGCTTCTAGGCTCGAGGTCTCTTTCTACACTGCTGGCAAAGGCCTTGAGGAAGCTGCGTGGCCGCGTGCTTGGTGTGGAAGGTGTGGCAAAGCGCACAAGAGTTTCATTTCTCCCACTCAGCCTGATGTGGTCCCTCCATTGTCGATCACTATTCTGGCACAAGTGATGGTGTCGAGTCTGCCCTTGGCCTTTAACAAAATGGTTTGATTCCCTGTGTTCCTTTGTTTTCTCTACTTTTAACTCAACTTGTAAGGCTTTATGTCTATCTCAGTTTTGTCTCGGCTTGTAAAGGTGGCCTATCAGATGCTGTGTATTTTGAGAAATTCAGGATCCACTCTGGGGTTAGTCCAATCTCCGTTTTTGAATGTCATGTCCCTCGGGCCCGCTGAAATCTCTGATCTCGTACCCTCGTGGGGACCATTTTTTTTGTAGCTCTGGTCTGGCGCTGTGCTGTGTCTCAACACGCGAGTTGTCTGAAGGACATGTTTTGTATCATTGTTATGTAATGATCCACTGTTGATGTAATATATTATTTTTATTTACAAAAAAAAAAACAATTCCAATACTCTCTTCAAAAACTTGGTAGAGTCTTTCTTGAGTTGGGAATCCAATTTTACCATCATCCTTGGTGGAATTTGACCACAATTTCCTATGTAAAATAACATTGTTTCTCCCTAGCACCAAACCACTTTGTAGGAGATTAAATTTAGATCAAAAGTTATCATAGGTCATGTGGGAATGTTCTAAGACTCGCCTTATCCCTTAATTTCAAATTCAAGACTATTTGGGGTCACTTGGAACCCCCTCTAGCTTTTAATAGAAAAGCTCAAAAATTGTAGGGTCATTCCATATTGGCATCTATGCATATTTAGAGGAATCGTCAACAATTGCTTTAGAGGTGAATATTAATAAATTTATTTGAATGTTTGTATTAATTGTTATTCATTTAAAGGTGAATATTAATAAATTTATTTAAATGTTTGTATAAATTGTTATTCATTGACGATAGAACCGAGTTAAGTCTATTTGAGCTTTTTTTTAGATTATAAATTTTGTTTTGTGGTTAAATGAACATGCATCATCTATGCCTTAAGAGTTCCATCTCTTAGGAATCTTTTTATACATACATTTATATCTCTATGAAATGGAAAGGAAAAATGGGTGTAAACATGGCAGAAGAGCTTAGCTCTAACCCCAACATTAACTATTATTAAATATGTTTGGGCTCATTACATCCTTGATCTTCATATATTAATTCATTGGCTGCATAGACAGAGGTAAATCGTAGACCATAGATCCATAGGGAAGAGGAGTAGGCGAGTTGTTTTAGTTTTTTACTAAACTCTTGAATCTAAAGAGTTCAGCTATGCCCCTTTCGTGAAATGTAAATAATTGTTCTTGGAATGCTTTGCGAGGTCCACTAATAGAGAGTGGTCCAAATGATATATGGATATTGATAATGGGTGTTTTGAAAATACAAAAGAGGAAAACGATCCCCTTGAAAAGAGTTGATCTTAAGAAAACGATCGCCTTGAAAAGCGTTGATCTTAGGGCTATCTACTTCAAACTAATAGCATTTTGTGAATTTAAAATTACTTTTAATCGTTGTCGGTTGAGGTGGGCGTTTTTCAAACCTATCTACAGCAGATTTTAACCAAGTCTTGAAGAAGTAAAAGTGACATCGCCGCTGATGAAAGAGGGATAAGATCCCACTGGTTGAAGTATATTGGTTATCCTTTTCAAGATTTGTAATTTTATTCTAATTCATTTAAGCAAGGCGCACTTCCATTTGTTGAGGATTCATACCAATGAATCCTGGAATTTGTTGAGGATTCATACCAAGGAATCCTGGAAATTTACCGAATTAATACTATGGGGAAGATGAAATAATAAGTGAGAAATCATTATTAAAGTATTTTACAATGAAAAATTCCCCACTAGAATGTTGAAAAATTTCTTTCCTGCAGGCAGTCCCATAACTCGGATTGTTCAAGTTGTAGTCGGTGCTATAATTAAGAAAAAGAAACATTAGCGTATCTTCAGACAGACATAAACTTGCTTTACCAGAACCAAGATGTGGAGTCCAAGAAATCAGGGTGGAGTCCAAGAAATCAGGCCACACACTGCTATCGCACACAAATAACGTTTGTTAAGTCCTGGATTTTTATGGTAGACAGGATAATTTCAAGGGTTAAGATTGTTGATCCACAAAATAAAATTATCAAATAATTTTAGGTAAGTCCTGGATTTTTATGGTAGACAAGATAATTTTATATATATCAAGGCATTGAGCTATTTTTCTCCTTGCCTAATTGTAATTCTTGGTTATCTATGTCTCACACTTATTGTTTATTCCTCTAACCACAGCTTCACAAAATTTATTGTGGGGATGTTTAAAATGGGGCAGTTGGAACTTCTTATGGGAAGGGAGGGACAGATTCTTAGCAAATTGCTAATTCTACTTCTTTATCCTATCAACAATTTATTCTTTATGCTTCTAACCACAGCTTCACAAAATTTATTGTGGGAATGATTAAAATGGGGCAGTTGGACCTTCTTATGGGAAGGGAGGGATCCTTAGCAATTTGCTAACTTTATTTCTTCATCCTATCCACAAATTATCGACTCTATAGTTGGTCAAGAGGAAAGTTTTCAGTCTTCACATTATAAATAAATTCTTCATCCTATCAACAAATAATTGACTCTATAGTTGGTCTAGATGAAATCTTTCAGTCTTCACATTATAAATAAATTTTAGCTTGTAGATTGCAATAAAAATGATATTCATGGTTTTCATATTTGTATTTTTAGTTATAATGTAAATCAATATGTTGGTAACATCCTATATTAATTTTGATATTATTTAAGGCGTTATTAATTGACATGACATTTTTTTTTTAGGTTAATATACATTTTTTCCTTACTTGCTTAAACTACACTAACTCAATGGTAAAGCCTCATTGGTGGTTCAATTCCACTTTATTTTTCCAAAAATCACTATAATATAGGATATTGTAGTTTATTTTTTAAGAAAATAGTATTTAGAGAGATACAATAGGTTATTGACACAATATTTGTGTAAGTTGTGACCACTTACATATAGATATTATGATAATATTCGAGAGGATACTTTTGTAAATTGTCTCAACTTAAAACAAAAAGGAAATTGTGTATTGTCTTAAATATCATTTTAACACACTGTCTTAAACTATTGTCATAAATTATTATCTTAAATTTATGACAATAGTTTAACACACTCCTTAAACCCAATATTTAAGATAAATACACAATTTTCTTTTTGTCTTGAAACAATTTACGAAAATATTGTCTCAAATATTGTCTTAAAATCCCTTGTATATGTAGTAATGTAACTACATAAACAATATTGAAAACATAAACTACACAATACTTCTTATCATTAGGGTCACCAACCAAATCTGAATCAATAAAACCAACCAAAAAACAGTCCCCGTAAGTACTTCAACATATCAAAGTATCCATCTTTTTTCTTCTTTCCAATGAAATGGATTACATAAAACTTTTGAAAATAGTGGAAAACAAAACTAACAATAAAAAATATTAAAACATATATAATTCAAATACAAGAGACTAACAATAAGTTAATTCATACAAGGTTGAATCTACTTCAAGTGAAGTGAAATTGAAAGAAATTTGACCCTAAACTGAAGGAATATGGGGTTGATATACAATCCTGCATGTGAAAGTAATAGTATGCTATGCTTTCTATTTTTTATCAAAAAGACTACGAAACACATTTATAAAAGTAACTGACATTTAGTTTAATGTTACTCCATATTTTAAATCATGGGTAGGTGTACTATTATTTATATATTTAAAACAATTTATGGCTGTAGTTAACACAATTTAAAAGTTAAAAATTATATTGAAATCGAAAGGTAAATTATATTTAAAATTGAAACCTATTCAGTAGGAGAACTGGGCAATTGTGATTGCTCCGGTTGTTGCTCATCTACGCCTTCCAGAAATATATGTGGCTTAGAAGCAGTTGAAGTGGGAATAAGTCCAGTAAGAGGCTGGCCACCATTACTACCATATCCTCCTCCAACAGCTACCTCTTCCCTGCCATTACGGCCGTCATCTGGAGTAGTACTGATTGTCAAAGATTTGAGTGTGGGCACTTGCATACGGCTAGGGTTGCGGCTGTTACGGAGCACAGAGATAGCCGCGCTGCTCAAGCAGTTGCTAGGAACGTTGCCTGCGTCTTTCTTTGTCCCCTCCCGTAATATCTCTATCATTTCTTTATGGCTCCACGGCTCCATCTTCGGGATACTATATTCCACTGTTTTCTTTCTCCTCTTCAACCACGACTCGATTTCCTCTCTCTTTGTAACGGATACTTTGCAGTCTCTACAAGTAGATAGTTTTTGGCTGCTTTTATATGCAAAGATTGTATGGCTTCATGGTATCCCCTCATAAGACGTCTCGATTCAACGTAAACCACTAACAGATTAAAGAATATTTATTAAATAAACTGGATACCACTAACAGATTAAAGAATATTTATTAAATAAACTGGATATAAAGGATGCTACATTCTATGTTAAAATAATTGATTTACTAATTACATTAACATCATTTTTATGTTTTATTTAATTAATTAATTTATTTATAATAAATTTTATTTTTTATTATAGAGTTGAGAACATCTTAACCAATTTAAATCATAAATTAAAATATTACAATAGCCCTACTTCCACTTGTATGATTTAGTTAAAAAAAAATTATAATAAATTTTTATTTAATATGTTAATTATCTATTAGGTATAATTAAATATTTTTATTTTTCATAGTTTTTCTGAAGAACCTATTCTACAACTCAATAGAGGGGAGATGTGTAACTTCTCCTGTGCTCATTTTAAAGCTAATCAATATGTTTTAAAAAAAACGATAAAATGTTATAAAAGTAATATACAAAACCCAATTTATATTTAAAATGTATAGAACTATATATATAATTACACAAATTAGATAAATTAAAACAATAAACATTGCATTATACACTTCTTCAATAATTCAGCTCTAAAAAGGGGTTTTCACATGGAGAGATTTGACCTCTCTGAGTGTTTGGTAGATCCTGTTTTAAGATGGATCTAGGTTGGTAATACTCTGCAAAATCAATTTTGCATTTCACATAGTTTAGATAAAATTTATTTATATGTTATCCAACAGTGTCGTGTTATGTAATCCAATGTTAGATGGAACCTAACCTTTGATACCATGTAAGGTTTTCCACCAAAACCTATATATGTCCGTAAACATTTGAAATATCCCACTATACCTTGCAAAAGCCTCCCAATCAACAACACCATCCCTACTTTTACAAACTTGGTAGCTAACTCTCACAAACCCAAAAATGCTAAATATTTTTTTTTTTAAATGTGTTTAAATTACTCTTAAACTCTTTTAAGGCAATCTGTAACAAACCCCTTATACCTCAATGCCATTATGTGTGAAAAAGGGGTAAAATTTTTGTTCTGCGGTTACTACAAAATGAGTCAATCATGTTAGCGGCAGATTTTACATGGCATTTCAATGAAGCATGTCCAATCAAATTCAATAATGTCAAAACTACATGCATTGTAAAACAATCCTATGACAATTTACATCCATCCTACAGAAACCAAACATGCAGTTTGCATCCAATTTACTAAGATTGCTATTGATAACATAAACCAAACATGCTTATTATGCCTTCTAGTATTCACATGATTAAGTAATCCCCTCCATGGCGGAATACCTAGGTATAGCAAATTAACCTCTCATTTGATACATACCACATTTTATCTACATTAACCTTCGACTAACAATATGCAACTCTCTTAAGCAAAGTGATCGATTCGATGGACTACTCATTGTTTATTCTTGATTAATGAATCATATGAGATGCACTTTCATTCATATCAATAGCATATTTGCATGACATTTAATCCAGTTGTTGACAATTTCTTTATTGTGATTTCCTCAAAATATAACCATAAGCACTTCATCATCATAATGCTTTGAAAACATCCAAATGTGTGGGCAAGAAATCATCATGATAACAACAACATTCCTTATCATTATTTCTAAGGGAATTAGTTAGTTGACAAGGTTGCAAAACCAAAATGCTGAGTACGCAAACAAATAAGGAAATGACACATTTAGACATAAACAAAAGAACACTAATATACGTGGTTCACCCCAAACTCGGGGTTACATACACCAAAACTGTGAGGCCATGTGATATTTATTCAAAATAACAAGTTACAATCCACAACCGCCTTGTTGCCATCTTTTCTATGGAACCTCATAGAACATTTCTAAGGAGTTCAACCTATCATGGCTCTATATGTGACACCTTACCTTAGCATCTTTATCTTTATCTCCTTTGGAGATACATAAGACAATATTATATGAAAAATGTAGACATCCTTATTTTCTGCTGGGGATAAATAAGAAAGATATATATGTGAAACATCATAACTCAAACACCAACACCCATACCCGGATTAGCTATAACCATTTCACAAAATAGATATTGTGAAGAGTCATAATATAATTAGCCTTTTAACTTTTGTAAATACTTCCCAATGGGAGAGTCCACACTTAAAAAGATCATAAACCAAATATTATCCCAAAACACATACTGGATTTGACCCGCAAGATTTAAAGGCACAAAGACACAGCCTAGATAACATTGCAGGAGTACAGAAACTCTAATGTGCACGATCCAGGTTTCATAATATCACAGGATGGGAACGAAATAGAGGTCAGGCCTATTTCAACAACCACAGAAGCTAAATGCCAAAAGCACATACCGCAATGCAGGGGATGGAGATCTAAGTTCATACTTCGGATTCGTTCATACCACTCAAATGCACGGAGTGGAAAACTACAATCCAACTACTTCAGATTCATTTATGAAAATCAAACTCAGCCAAAAGAATTCATAACGCTTGGATTCAGTTTCCAAACCATACACAACAACATAAAAGCAAATAGCAGTCTTGGCATAAATATAGTAAGGTTAAAAACCCCAGAAACTCAATAACAAAATCGCATACCCACCAAGTGAAAATCGTATTTTTCAAAACAACGAGGGAGCTTAGATCCAGATTAATGAAATGCACTCCCATCTTGAAGCAAATAACACTCAGATCTAGATCAACATCCAAATCACATAAAGAGCAGAATGATTGGTAACAAAACACAATCGGGAGTTGGATATCTACCAAGAAAATTTAAAGAGAATGAACGTCCCAATCTACACAACACCGACAGAGGTTTCACATATGATCTAAGTCATATGACACAATGTTTCGAGCCAATCCAGATCTACCTAATGCATCCAGCAATAGAAATCATTACGATCCCAATCGTTTGATGTATAAAAAATATTTGGATCAGTTTACCCTGCCCCGTGGCCAGTGTCCCGATCCATGCACCGTCTTGGTCAAAACGCAGTCTAAGAAATACATAAAACCGTAGGGTTTTTCCCAATCTGCGATGGAACCAAAAAGGAACCCAGTACTGTTTACAAACAACTAAAACAAAGTGAAGGATTAACTTGCATTGGTAGTATTCCATCAGAATCCAAATGCAACTGGGTGTTCTTGGATTAATGCTGAAAAATCACAAGACAATTTAGATCTACCTTAAACGGTTTGAATCCATCAAGTATATAAAAATAACGGATCAAGAATCAATTAAAAAAAACAAAGCTAAGTTCCGATCCATCCTAAATGGTTCCAATCCATCAACACTATACAATGAACTGATCGATACTCACATCAATTACACAACGATCTTAGATCAAAATGCACAGTGAAGTAATAATCGGATAAACCGCACCTAAGGTTTATCTTAGATCTGCAATGAAATCTAAATGAGAACATATAAATCTAGATTCCCCCTCCAGTAAAACAAGCAACGTTCTCCAATAAAAAAGTTAGTAGTGTTTGCAAAACGTCCACTATCCTTAATAGCTATGTTTACCAGATTATATATATCCTCAAATCTTCTAATAAGAATTAGCAACGGTTAATTACCAAATTTTACACGAGAATTCCGTTCTGGTTGCATACCCTTCTAGTGTTATGCTATTCCTAAAATAGCTACCACTCATGAGCAGCTCGAGTCTTCTCTTCAACATGCAGAGAGTTATTCTGTAGAACTTACTCAACACACAGAGCCTGGTTCTTAAGCATGCTTCCCCCTCCTCAAACGCCGAGAGTTATATATATATATATATATATTCATTGGGTCCAAGACCTAAAAAGGAATGGAATAAAAATAGCCTAAAAAATGACCATTCCCCCCTAACACGCTGAGAGGTATAGCTATAAATTAGCAAAACCCCCCTAGAAATGGAATCATAAACTGTCGTTATTTAAAACCCTACCAATAACCCGCAATCAATGAAGGATTGAGCCATACAAAGGATCTTCGCGTTGTCCATGGAGGAGACAAGCATTTAATACGTTCCCATCACTAAGGATTTGATATCTTTTTCTTTTAAGCAACACAAGGTGATATACCCATCCTCTTTGTTTCCCATTAAAACTTTTACTTCAATAATATAAACAAATCCAATTCAAGAGGTCGTAACATCCCTCATAAGTGTTTGTATTATCCTTTTTATTATATGGGTTTGTTTATAAGCAATACATACATACACACACACATATATATATATATCTTTCCTCTCTTTATATATATATATCTGGTTGTGATTGCTTGGTAAACCAGTTTCTTTGTAAAGGTAATCATGCCATAGGATTTAATGATATAAACACTATTGTTATTTAAATCTTATATTACTATTTAGTAGTGATCTTAGATTATTTTAATAGTTGAAGTCATGCCTTATAGAGGTCACTTCCATACTATCAATTTCTGGAGCTATTTTCCCCAACATGATCATTTATATGACAACTCCTATACATTTTCGATCTTATGGGTTAGGTAGAGGAGCGACCAATTACCAGTTCATATTCCTTCACCTTTCTACTAGTGGATTTAATTGTACGTCATTAAGTTGTGTCACGGTCTAAGTTTATCACTTAGGTAATTAACACACCTGGATTCCTAGGTCTTTGTTTCTGGTGGGGCCTTGGCCTTGAGCTCCTCACCAAAAAAAATACAATAAATTATTTTACCATTACAAGGTATTCATGGGTATGCAAGAGGGATATTACATCCTCTCCCCCTTAAAAATAACATTGTCCTGGGTGTTCTTGTTTTCAACCAATTTCCTCTTCTATTCTATCATCTTTTTGTTTTTGTCTTTTCGTCCCGATCCCTTGGGGTCTTTTCATATCTTCTCAAGTCACTTTTGTTCAAGACCTGTAGTCTTCCTGCAACAAAACCGGGTCTACCTCGTAATTCATCTAGTCACATAAGTCAAAATTCTATAATTAATCTTAAAACATAAACAACAGGCCCTTTTGGAGCATCATTTTTGCAAATTATGGAATCATCTTCTAATCTGTAATTGTTTCGCAATAAATAATTATTTCTTAAAAATGTAATTTGATTCATAAGTAATCCACTTGGATACTTAGCTAGTTTTTCACCTTTCTTTCACATTTCCACATTAACACATGTAACCGTCTAATGACTTGGAAAGTTTGTTAACACATCTTTCCTTTTTGTTATCTTTCAAACTCTCCTTGGAGTTCTTTAACAATTCTCGTGTGGACTTACAACAATTTCTGAGGTTACTCTCCCTTTTAACCACTAGTTAAAAGTTTTCTTCTCAGTGACATCAAACAACGTCTTGTCTTCCATATGTTCAGCTTTGCCTAGGTCTTATTCTTGCCACACCATATGCCTAACACGAATGTGCTCACGCGGCAATCACTTTCCTAACACCATTGTGCTCCTGTAGCATATATGCCTAACAACAATGTGCTCACGTGGCAATCACTTTCCTAACACTGTGGTGCTCCCGCAACATTCAATTTTTTTTTCCTTGTTCGTATTTAGTATAAATTTTAACTTTGACTATTTGTAACGCACACTCCTTGGTGCTTAGCATGACTTTACTGTCATTGTCCGGATTCGTGAATCGACTACATGGTTAGTCAAAACATCTATCGATAACCCAAAATTTCATTAATTAATCATTTAATCATCATTCATGAGTTATATAACCTTGTAAATCATCTAGAAAAATTACTCCTTACTCATTTCTGAGCAATTGAGCACAACTTACATACGCAGGAGGATTTATATACTGTAGTGCACGTCGATTGCAACAATGGTCATAATCTTGGTGAAGCTTGCAATGTAAGTATATAAACAACATCATCCATAGTTAGTCCTTAGTTTATAAAACCTCGAAATTCGACAATTTATAACAAGTAGAACATCACCCATTCTTAACCTCATTATTTGAGGCAGTGAATATTCTTACTAACAGACAATTCCGATGAATAGTATTCTTAGCATGCCCTACAATGTTAACATATAGCATTATACAACATTCATCAATTTATTATTTTCAATATCAATATCTTTAGACATCCTTACTCGCCTATATTTGGATAATTGCTAGTGAATGAATATTCCACTTTACACCACATTCATGTGTGGCAATGCTAAGGACACGAAAAATAACATTAGTAATCCAAAGTAAACAAAGCAAACTAATTACCATAATTTCATACCTCAACTACTTATGTCATAACTTACAAATTTTCTAGTTCATCAAAATGAGAGCCTTTATATAGGTGTACTCCTTCCGTATGACCCATAACATTAGGCACACCACATCATGCTATTTACCTTAGCTGTATTGTCGTCCAAGTTCATAAGCAGTCTAGTTTTCTTTTTCCATTTCTTGAAGGAATACTGTAAGGAATGTTGTCGTTTTCGTGAAAATGTTTAAGAAGATCAATAATACCAATGCAAATGTATAAATAGCTCAATAGTATTTATGGGCATAACCCAAGTTCTTGTACACTAATAGTTATATGTAAAGGATACATTATAACTAAATTGAATTCTCTTCCTAACAATTCTGAAAATCAAGTCCTACCTTTACTAAGAATCTATTTAGTATGCTAATGGTATTCAACATTCACAAGTTAATCAACAACTTCTGATAAAGAAGTTAATATTCACCAAGAATTTATTGTTACACATAGGTTTAGAAAACAATCACTTCTCTCATCATTCACTTATTATGTGTAACAACTAACCATTTCCTAGGTTTTATTAATTCATGATAGTCAGACTAAAATAACCAAACATAATCCTTCCTTATGACCTATGCATTCACGACCCAAGGCATATGATGGTTACGTGCATACATATAGGTGAAAGAGTTTTGTCCAAAACTAGTGGACCCAAATATTTGAGAACCACTATTTCCTCCTACTTTTGATCTAATGCTCAATCATTAAAATTTGTTTTGGCTATAATAAGTCATGTACCTTAACCAAGTCATTCTATTACAAAAATCTATATGCAATCGTAGTCATTCGACTAACATGTACTGGTGTATCCATGCGATTTAGTGCAATTTATTTGTTCCAGGTTCACATGAAACTCCCAGTGCAAAGAGGTGTTTCATATTTAACATAATGTTAGTATTTTTAACACCACTAACATTCATTTGATGCCATTTGTATTTTGTAAAAACTAGACAATATAATATATGCCTTTAGCATAGCTACTATTTCAACATTACTTAACTTTGTGCTTAAACCATTTTACTATATGTGATAGTTTGTGGCAAATATTTTAGAGAGTTTTCAAGGGTAATATAGTTACTCCTAAATGATCAACTTACCAAGTTCCCTTTTAATAGCTACCTTGCTATCCTCAAGGAATTCAGGTAAGTTTTATATGTATATTTACACATACATATTTATAACCATATTCCCTCACATAATGGTACCTCTAAGATTTTGGGGTATACTCTCTTGAGCCACTTACGTTTACAAATAATGAACCCTAAATTAGGTCTAGAAGACTTATAGTTAATATTCAATTCTCATTAGATTTTAGCAGTCCTACATTCGATTGGTAATTAGGTAACCCTTTCAATGCTACCCTTTACAACAATATTCACCGTGTTTTACACTGTAACCTATCACAAATTCACATGGAATTCTAAGAATCTTTTTAACATACATCATGTCATTAATGGCCAATTCAACTATGAATGTAGGTTCTAGCAATTCAAATCCCACATTACTATTATAATAGAAACTACTATAGTACTTTCATTGACCATGAGTTTGTCTAAGAAGACTTCTATACTTCACTAAGAATTTAGTTGTGCAATTTTACATAGAGACGAAACAATCGTCTTAGCCATTCATAAACCTCTTCGAAAGTAATCAAGGAAATATCAAGTTACCTATACACTTATGTCGTTGGCCTGACCTGGAAGTGGCAAAAGTAATGGGCCATCTTCATTGTGATTTTGAGAAGATGTTCCACCTCCTCCTGCACAACTACATGGTCAATAAATACCTGCGTTTTGGTATATCTTAAGGTACTTGTATTGCAGAATAGTAAAACTTGTTGATTACTATTATCACAAGGAAAAACTCAATAATTAGTTCCGAAACGAAATATGTAGGAGTGTTGTGAGCCCAAATAGGCCCAAGTGTTTCAACTCTCGCTTTGATACCACCTGTAACAAGCCCCTTATACCTCAATGCCATTATGTGTGAAAAAGGGGTAAAATTTTTGTTCCGCTGTTACTACAAAATGAGTCAATCATGTTTGTGGCAGATTTTACATGGCACTTCAATGAAGCATGTCCAATCAAATTCGATAATGTCAAAACTACACGCATTGTAAAACAATCCTTTGACAATTTACATCCATCCTACACAAACCAAACATGCAGTTTGCATCCAATTTACTAATATTGCTATTGATAACATAAACCAAACATGCTTATTATGCCTTCTAGTATTCACATGATTAAGTAATCCCCTCGATGGCAGAATACCTAGGTATAGCAAATTAACCTGTCATTTGATACATACCACATTTTATCTACAGTAACGTTCAACTAACAATATGGAGCTCTCTTAAGCAAAGTGATCGATTCGACGAACTACTAATTGTTTATTCTTAATTAATGAATCATATGAGATGCACTTTCATTCATATCGATAGCATATTTGCACAACATTTAATCCAGTTGTTGACAATTTCTTTAATGTGATTTCCTCAAAATATAACCATAAGCACTTCATCATCATAATGCTTCGAAAATGACCAAATGTGTGGGAAAGAAATCATCATGATAACAACAACATTCCTTATCATTATTTCTAAGGGAATTAGTTAGTTGACAAGGTTGCAAAACCGAAATGCTGAGTACACAAACAAATAAGGAAATGAGACATTTAGACATAAACAAAATAACACTAATATACGTGGTTCACCCCAAAATCGGGGTTACATCCACCAAAACTGCGAGGCCATGTGATATTTATTCAAAATAACAAGTTACAATCTACAACCGCCTTGTTACCATCTTTTCTATGGAACCTCATAGAACATTTATAAGGAGTTCAACCTATCATGGCTCTATATGTGACACCTTACCTTAGCATCTTTATCTTTATCTCCTTTGGAGATACATAAGACAATATTATATGAAAAATGTAGACATCCTTATTTTTTGCTGGGGATAAATAAGAAAGGTATATATGTGAAACATCATAACTCAAACACCAACGCCCATACCTGGATTAGCTATAACCATTTCACAAAATAGATATTGCGAAGAGTCATAATCTAATTAGCCTTTTAACTTTTGTAAATACTTCCCAAGGGGAGATTCCACACTTAAAAATATCATAAGCTAAATATTATCCCAAAATACATACTAGATTTGACCCGCAAGATTTAAAGGCACAAAGACACATCCTAGATAACATTGCAGGAATACAGAATCTCTAATGTGCACGATCTAGGTTTCTTAAGGTCACAGGCTGGGAACGAAATAGAGGTCAGGCCTAAATCAACAACCATAGAAGCTAAATGCCAAAATCACATACCCCAATGCACGGGATGGGGATCTAGGTTCATACTTCGGATTTGTTCATACCACTCAAACGAATGCAGTGGAAAGCTACAATCCAACTACTTCAGATTCATTTATGAAAATCAAACTCAGCTAAAAGAATTCATAACACTTGGATTCAGTTTCCAATCCATACACAACAACATAAAAGCAAATTGCAGTCTTGGCATAAATATAGTAAGGTTAAAAACCCCAGAAGCTCAATAACAAAATCACATACCCACCAAGTGAAAATCATAGTTTTCAAAACAATGAGGGAGCTTAGATATGGATTAATGAAATGCACTCCCATCTTTAAGTGAATAACACTCAGATCTAGATAAACATCCAACTCACATAAAGAGCATAATGATTGGTAACAAAACACAGTCGAGAGTTGGATATCTACCAGAAAAATTTAAAGAGAATGAAAGTCCCAATCTACAAAATGCCGATAGACATTTCACATATGATCTAAGTCATATGACACAAAGTTTCCAGCCAATCCAGATCTACCTAATGCAGCCAGTGATAGAAATCATTACGATCCTAGTTGTTTGATGTATAAAAAATATTTGGATCAGTTTACCTTGCCCTGCAGCCAATGTCCCGAATCCATGCACCATCTTGGTCAAAATGCAGTCTAAGAAATACATAAAACCACAGTTTTTTTCCCAATCTACGATGGAACCAAAAAGGAACCTAGTACTGTTTAAAAACGGCTAAAACACAGTGAAGGATTAACTTGCATTGGTATTATTCCATCAGAATCCAAATGCAACTGGGTGTTCTTGGATTGATTCTCAAAAATCATAGGACAGTTCAGATCTACCCTAAATGGTTTGAATCAATCAAGTATATAAAAATAATGGATCGAGAATCAATTAAAAGAAAACACAGCTAAGTTTCGATCCATCCTGAACGGTTCCAATCCATCAACACTATACAATGAACAGATCAATACTCACATCAATTCAACAATGATCTTAGATTAAAATGCACAGTGAAGTAACAATCGGATAAACCACACCTAAGGTTTATCTTAGATCCGCGATGAAATCTAAATGAGAAAATATAAATCTAGATTCCCCCTCAAGTAAAACAAGCAACGTTCTCCAATCAAAAAGTTAGCATTATTTGCAGAGCATTTGCAAAACCTCCACTATCCTTAATAGCTATGTTTACAAGAATATATATATCCTCAAATCATCTAATAAGAATTAGCAGGTTAATTACCAAATTTTACATGAAAATTCCATTCCGGTTGCATACCCTTCTACTGTTATGCTATTCCTGAAATAGCTACCGCTGGTGAGCAGCTCAAGTCGTCTCTTCAACACGCAGAGAGTTCTTTTGTAGAACTTTCTCCTCAACACAGAGAGCCTGGCTCTTGAGCATGCTTCCCCCTCCTCAAACACCAAGAGTTATATATATATTCATTGGGTCCAAGACCCAAAAAGGAATGGAATAAAAATAGCCTAAAAACGGTCATTTCCCCCTAACACGCTGAGAGGTATAGCTATAAATTAGCGAAACCCCCCCAGAAATGGAATCATAAACTATCGTTATTTAAAACCCTACTAGTAACCCGCAATCAACGAAGTATTGAGCCAAAAAAGGATCTTCACATTGTTCATGGAGGAGACAAGCATTTAATACCTTCCCATCACTAAGGATTTGATATCTTTTTCTTTTAAGCAACACAAGGTGATATACCCGTCCTCTTTGTTTCCCATTAAAACTTTTACTTCAGTAATACAAACGAATCCAATTCAAGAGGTCGTAACATCCCTCATAAGTGTTTGTATTATCCTTTTCTTTATATGGGTTGGTTTATAAGCAATACATATATGTATCTATCTTTCCTCTCTTTATATATATATTTGGTTGTGATTGCTTGGTAAACCTGTTTCTTTGTAAAGGTAATCCTACCATAGGATTTAATGATAGTAAACACTATTGTATTTAAATCTTATATTACTATTTAGTAGTGATCTTATATTGTTTTAATAGTTGAAGTCATGCCTTATAGATATCACTTCCGTACTACCAATTTCTAGAGATCTTTTCCCCAACGTGATCGTTTATATGACAACTCCTATAAATTTTCGATCTTACGGGTTAGGTAGAGGAGCGACCAATTACTAGTTCATATTCCTTCACCTTTTTACTAGTGGATTCAGTTGTATGTCATTAAGTTGCATCATGGTCTAAGTTTATCACTTAGGTAATTAACACACCTAGATTCCCAGGTCTTTGTTTCTGGTGGGGCCTTGGCCTTGAGCTCCTAACCAAAACAAATACAATAAATTATTTTACCATTACAAGGTATTCATGGGTATGCAAGAGGGATATTACACAATCATTACTTGGTTAAAATTCCAATTTACCTTATTTGCATGTTGACAGAATTGGTTGTCAAAACTAGGATCAATGATAAGCTATGATCAACCATCTAAAATATATCGCGACTTCTTAGCGAGGTGATATAATGTTGCCGACTTTGTTATTTTTACATATTAAGGTTTGGACCTTGTCCTAATCCTTGGAATAGTTATGAAACAAGTATTATGTTTCTATAATATGAAAAAGAGGTTATGCTAAAGCTATATGAAAAAGAGGTTATGCTAAAGTTCTAGGGTCTAAGACTTAACATTCTTTGATTAAGGTTTTAAGCGACGCTCATGCATTGATAAATTTTATGGTTTAAAAACATATGTATATAGCAACCATGTGATGGTGTTCACAATAATTTACCTAATTTGGGAAATATATGTCTATGGTGGTAACTATGCAAGCGTGTTACATGGGCTGGGTTGTTAAAATGGTAATGTTTAAGCTTTACAACTCAATTTGGACCCTTTACTTGTAAGCAAAGTTTAAGTGGATAAAACTAATGTTAATGTTTACAAAGGGTAATTTAATGGCAGAATGTTGAGGAGGAGAAACTTCCGGTACTCTTGAACTGTTTTAAAGGTAAGGTTTCAATTTTATCATTGTTTACAACTAAAATTTGGTATAACTGAATGATTTCTAGAAAATGCCTTGTCTCTCACAAGTGAAGGAGAGGTAAAGGCCACGTAAGGTATTATTTTAAAAAATACAATAGGTTTAATATAATGGAATGAGGATAACCTTGAATCTTGTAGCAGTTTTGGATCTTCAACTTAGCTTCAAAGCTATGGAATTCCTTAAGGCATAGATTGCAATGTGAATATGTAAGTGTTAAATTCATTTCTAGGTTTCCTTTTTTTTTAGTCTTTATACAAAAGATTGAAGGTCTTGACACGTTTTACACTACTTATAGGGCTATAAAGTGGTTTCTCTACTATGGCTTTCCTTCGAGCTACACAACTAGCAGCCTTCATGTTTTAACAGTTGGGGTTTGTTCATGGAAACTAGCTATACATTCTCGACCGTGGTTACGGGGTCATGGAAAATGGGTTTGTGCTTACTCTTGTGCATTCATTACTCATTTCTAAGGTAAAATGTAACTTATACTTCCATATTGGAACTTTGTTTGTACTCTGTCTCTAAAAATGATCCTAGCACTAAATCCTTTTTGTTCATGGATATTCAATTGCATGGCTTTCCTGCAGTGGTGAGCATATTTAGGCATAAAAGGGTATGTGTAACCAAAGTTTAACTATTAGTTGGAAAATATCTGTTGTTTCTCAATTCTTTGGGTTTGTAAAACAAGGGCTTCTCGTCCTCTATTTTCTTAAGATAAGTTTACAACAGAGTAGAAAAGCTAGATCTAGTTAGTTTCTGGTTTACGACTTGATATTGGTCATGTTTTTAAGTGATATGTATGGATTGTTAATGTTATGTATTCGATTATTGATGGGATTTATAACTGTATAAAAGAGTTTTTTCAACCTCTCGATTTAGTGTTAAGGATTTATGGACTATTCAGTTTATTAATAAAACTAGTACTTATAAAGAGTTTCCCTAATGGGATGATTATTATTGACGGTTATATTTATAGTATATTTTTATTATGAATCCTTTCAGATATGTTTTCAAGTACTTAACCTATTTCGAGTTATAGCATATTGCATAGGTTATTTTTTAACATTATAACATAATTTGTAAGAAAAACAATTACTACTAACTCAGTGCATAAATAAATTTAAATAGAAACAAAAGTTGATAATGTAATTAGTCTATAATTTCTGAATATAAACTGTATTAGGTAAACTAGCATGATAATAAAAATTTATAAAAATGTAAATAGAAATATAATAATATAGGATTAATGAGATAAAACCTATCACCACTGATGAGAAAAAAAAACTATAGTTGTCGATCCTCCCAACCAAACTCCCAGATAGGGATAATTTTAGGGGCGAATTTTATCCCAATGGGCTATTTTTCCCTATTTTCCTCCCAAAAAAGATTCACTATTTTGCATTTTTTGAAGCCCTGTTTCGCCCAATTTTGATGGGGTAAAAAAATTTCACCCTAAAAATTGCCAAATTATTATATAATCGATAGAAAATCCTTGGAAATTAAAATATTTTTTGAAAAATATCACCAATCATTTTATAGTTGGTGTTTTAAGAAATGGTAATATTCGCCAACATTTATACACTTTTAAATAAGTAGGGTTTCTTAAAATCATCCTTGCTGCCAGAGCAACAAAATTATTTTCTCTAGAACCATTGATCCTGTTTGTTGAACCACAAGGACAAAGACTGATCAATACTCACTTTCTCTTCATAATTTAGATAATTTACCCTCTATCACAAGCCTCCTTCTTATTCAATGGGATCAATACTTATAGTATTTTTCCTGGGAATTTGATCATTTATGAGCCACCTACTCATTATTGATCCACAATGAGTCTCAACCTGATTTTAAGGAGGATTCCTCCTACATCACTTCAGCTTTCACTCAATATTTTTTTCCATTTGTCCTTCCTCCTTGTGGGTCAACAAACACTCTTTAACGACTACTTTAGTTATGATTTCTCTTAGTTTTTAATTATTAAATAATATTAATTCTATTACGTTTATTTTGACCTCGCTTGGTCAAAATATCAAAAATAATAATCTAAAATATTTTAACAATTAATAAATATTTAGTTTGTTACATATACCTCCCATTTAAAATTAACATCGTCGTCATTGTTACCTTCTAAAATTCTTCTAAATAATTTTGAAACAAAATTGGATATGCTTCTCGCATATTACTTTCCAATTCCCAAGTTGAATCTTCTGGACTAAGGTGCTTCCATTGCACCTTGACTTGTCTGATGGTATGGTTCCATAGTAAAAATTATATTCTATTGAGAATATGCTCTTGTTCCACCTGAAATTATCCTTTGTGTTCTACCTATATAACATTCCAATCAACCACATGAGTAGCATCATGAACATATTTATTTAAGATCGAGACATGAAAAACATTATGTACTTTAATAGTAGGTGGTTGTCACATGCCCCATTTTGCAAAAACAATTTTATAATATTTGAGGAACATTGTGTTAAATTTTATGCCAAGTTGTAATTTATGACCCAGTGAGGTCAAGAATATTTAATGTAAATTTAGAATATTTTATTTATAAATAAATAAATGAGGAGACAACAGCTTAGGGAAGCTGTTAAAAAGAGTGTTTACTGGTTAATTGGTGGAGGAGACTTGGTGGAGAGAAAACTGACAAGTGGCAGCATCCTCAAACCACTTCCAACAGCTGCAGGTGGCAACTTCCCTATATTTGTGGTCATGATTCCCCAAGAAAGTGGAATTAGAGCAGGTGGCTCATTTAATGAAAACTTACCTAGAAGACCGAGGCATCTCTATAAAATTTTCGATTGGAGAGAGCTGAGGCTGCTCATGCTAGAAAAGTGATCATTCACGGTGAATGAATTTACTTAAGAGAAATTCAATGGAGGGGAGTGTGGAGTGTGTTTGAGGGGTTAACTGCTGATATTGATCTAGTTGCAGCTTCTAAGCTGAAGATCATACTGCTGAGAGCAGATTTTTATTACTGAGGTAATTGGACCAGTCAGGTGACAGAGGTCTTATAGTTGCATTCTCCACCCAGTTCTCACCCAAGAAGACCAGGAACAAGCTCGAGGGTCCTAAGGAAGCAGTGCTTGAGCACTCTCGAGGAGTTTGGTTGGGAGGAACAGCCTCCTTAAGCTATTGTTGTATTTCCCTCAATAGGTTCTATTTTATTTTACTATCTTTAGTTAAGTAATTCATAATTTATCTACTACAGGCATGTTAGTATTCTAGGGTTTATGAATGAAAAGTAACTGAGTAATGTTAGATTCAGTAAAATTATATATTATCGTAGAACTAGAAATGATTATGTAAATAGTGAAACATATAGAATTAAAATCTCCAAGCTGTGTTTTTCCACACCTAAAGTCAGGTCGTACTCTAGCACAATTGGATTTCTTAGGTAAATGAAACGATTCTTTTATTTTGAATGAAATCGGTAGATAGATTTTACTTCATTGTTTATGAATTTCAATAAATAACAGTGCTATGTATTGTCTACATTTATTTACTTCAGCGAACTAAATAGAAAAATAGGTATAAAAGAAAACAGAAAATACTATTATTATTATTCCAGTATTAGTATACTAATAAAAATACAGATATTATAGTTAACAGAAGTAAAGTAAGTAAATTAACATTTTCAAACCATGTGAAAAGGAAATAGTAAAACAGTTTATAAACATTAACATTACAGACCAGTGTGTGTTTTATCCAGGAGCAAAGGGTTCTTTTATAATCCTTTTTACATTGCAAAATTACAAAAATCACTGAAAGTCAACAATACCCTAGTTTTGAGTAGTTTGCACTAAAACCCGAAGTAATCTCTTAAATAAAAACTAGAAGCAAGAACTGTAAAATTTATTTAGTATTTCTTATCATTCATTATTCCATTTTGAAAAATAGAGTCAAGAATAATATAAGTAGAAACAAGGATTTCATAAACTGTAGGGTTTTACAGTAATTCTTTTTAACCCTTAAAAGCCGATTTCTAGAAATTAAACAATATCTTTTAAACAGTGCTTTAAAATTTATTATAATACATAGTATTAATAATTACAATACATATGTAAATCATGAACAAAATAAACTAGTAATTATTAACCAATTGCAATATAAATCCTTGATCAAAGGTAGGCTTATAGCCTGTAGAATTGAAGGGTCGAAACCCAAGCCTGCTAATAACACCAAATATAAAAATTCTCTTATATTAAACTGTAACAAGATACATTACTAACAGTATAAGTAAAACCCAGCTCAATTTATAACTCGACTGTTCCACGGTCTTCTTTTCTTTAAATTCAAATGTAAAAAGGAAAATTGAAGCAACACGAGACATAGGTAACTTAGCATCTCTAAGCACAGAGAAGGTTATTTATAAATCTTAAACAACAACATTTACATCACTTAAGATGTAAGGCTAAAACTGCATAACCAAAACCACACATACATCACGGCTTCAAAAGCTTGTGTTACCCAGCGAAGTATCGTAAGGGTTTTCAAATAAAACATGGGTAATAATCAACAAACTAAAAATCATAACCAACAGAGAATCCAAAGCCATGTTCCAAACCACAGGAACCTTCATCCAACAACCCAAACCACAAGCAGGGAGAACCTACGATGAGATCGGGGCTTACCAGTTGGAAGCCCGCGAAGTTAACTGATGCACGAGCTTGCTTTCCACTCAAATACTGGAGCCAATAGTAGGGGCCTACAAGAACATAAATCCAAATAATATTTGAACTCTGTTCATAAATTATTAAAACCCTAACTTAATAAATCGTTTGATAAGAGGAATTCGAGTGGGGTAAATGTATACCTGTGAACAAGAAGAAATTTGAGCCGAGAATAAACAGTCACCCAGCTTGAATGCACTAAATTGAGAAGCAAGAAAACCCTTAAGCCAACTCTGCGAAAGAGATAGCAAAGAGAAAGTCTCAAGTTTCATGATGCCAAGGCAAGGAACAAGCAATCACAAGGGTAAAACCATTTACAGGCTTCGAGCCACTTGAAGAAGCCTTTAACCACTCACACAGTGATTTCTTTACTCACGAGAGAAACTGAAACATAAACTAAAATACCAAAAACCACTTTACAAAGTAATGCAGGCTACAGTGACAAAAGAATAAGGAAGTTGCAAGCCTCTCATGGCCGCAAGGACTCACAGCGCAGCCTGCAGGAGGAAAAACCCTCGGACCAAAGTGAAAAGGAGTAGGGTTACAATGTTTTAAGTCAACCAATTCATGGAGGAGGCTTGTCCACGTGCCCTTCCAAAAATCTCACCAAGTGTGGGTCAAGTTTTAATGTCAGTGCTGCACATTCAATTTTTTAAAACATATCATTGCCAATAATAAAAATCATGCTATCAACTATATTATAATAGTTCATATGATTGCCAATAATGAAAATCATGCCATCGATATTATTATACCATGGAAAATAGTATAGTGATGGATTCAAAACTTATAAGGTTTGTTGCTATCAATTCGACTACATTATAATAGTTGTTAGGTAGATAAAACTACCTTAGGTTATAAATTAGGATGATGGTTATAGCTTAATGTTAATAAATTATAAATCAACATAGTATTGTAATATTGCAATAACAATTGTATCGTGGTTATAAACCCAATACTATGTACACAGCTTGTCTACTAGTTGTTGCAAGAAGATAATCATAATTGCAAACAAATCAAACAAGTTTGGTATTGTTTCATGACTAGTAAAGGAAAAAGAGTATAGATATAATGTTATTTATGATTTATTTTATAAACTGGAAAATACTTAAACTTCTCCACATAAAAACTTGATGCTGATAAATGACGGAGTCTTCAAGGAGACTGAAGACTAACCTTATTGAAAGAGTTTCTCATAAAAAGCTAACCATTCATTGTAAACTTTACTGTCGAAAATCTAAGAATATTTTCATACATAAAGAGCAGTACACTTGAGTATTAAACATAAAAATAGTAGTAAGACCACAAAACAGTCGAAGTAATTATGTGCCAAGACCTTGAGCTCTATGCTCACTGTGGAAATCTATAAGATAAAAGGTCATTATGACATAAATATAAATACTATCATAGATCCAAAACAATGAAAGAAATTTACTTTACCTCATTGGAGACTTGCATCTTAATAATCATTTTATATACCAGCATCTTAACATGCTAGAGAAGTAATTTCTCGACATAATTTAAAATAAACACCTACTTGATCATATGCTTACCTGCTAAACCTGTAAGAACCAACAATCCATTTGAGTTAGCAGAACGCTAAGTAAGCCCCAATTTCAAACAAGGTTTCTCACCTACTTGACAAAAGTAAATCATCAGTATAGCTAGCAACAACTAAATGCAAGTCCTCTTTCTATCACATATGAAAATTATAGTTGTATTAGTTTTTTCTTTTATTTGAAACTAATCCTTAAATTTTGTTAAACTGTTTCATTTTCTGCTAATTGCTAGTAGTTACTAAACTGCGATTGAAGACATTTTATGTCACTTTAAAAATTTTAAATTTTTATGAAATTTTGGGTCATTACAGTGGTAATGTTAGTTTATATACCACTGTTCCAACCTTTTCTATATTTCAAAGGGTCCACAATACCTGGATGCCAATTTTGCATATTTTCCCAATTTTGCATATTTAGGGAACTTTTTCTAGGGTTTCATTTTCACATTAACATGATCTACTACCTGGAACTCTCATGGAGTTATTTTTAAGTTGATAACTATTTTTTCTATCTTGGGTTACCTTCAAGTTATGTTCTACATGTTTCACCGTTAGCTCCATATATTTCAATACTTCAGTCCCAAACATTAATCTATCAACTCAACTACTCCAAGAAATTGGAGTATTACATTTTAGTCCATACAATATTTCAAATGGACTTAATCTAGTTGAAGCTTGAAAATGGTTATTATATGCAAAATCTACAATATGTAAATAATATTCCCATTTAAATGATTTATCTATTATGTACATTCTAAGAATATATTATAAGATTTGATTTACCCTTTTATTTTGACCATTGGTGTGAGGATGATATGTAGTACTAAAATTTAATTACGAGCCTAAACCCTTAAATCAAGCTTTCCAAAAATTTCTCGTAAATTTTGCATCCGTGTTTGAAATTACTATTTTGGGTACACCATGCAATTTGAAAAATTCCTTCATAAAAATATCAACAATATTAATATCTTTATATGTAGACTTCACTAGAATAAAGTGGGATGCTTTACTAAGTTTGTCCACCACAACCATAATTGAGTTATTTTGTTTAACATTTTTAGGTAACCCAGTTATGAAATCCATATTGATAATCTCCCATTTCAATTCCAACATAGGTAACGACTGTTACAATATGGTTGGATGTTTATTTTCAGCTTTTACTTGATGGCATTCAATACATTGAGCTAAATATTCTTCAACTTCATTTTTCATGTTAGGAGAAAAGAAATATTTTCTTATCACTGTAATCATTTTCTTGTATCGAGGATGTCCTGAATACGGTCTTTTATGTAATTTGTTCATAACAATTACTTTAATTTATTTCAAATTATGTATCTATAGTCTTCTTTTATGTAATAACAGTCCCTTATTGTTCAAGCTGAATTCTATTTTCACATTATCTACATTTTTTGCTGTATTTTCTTTTAATTTTTGGTAATCTTTATCCATCTTTGCTGCGTTTTTTATTTTATCTTGTAAATCTATCTCATATCTGCTACTTGCAGTTACATATAACATATTTGCATGGCGACTTAAAGCAGCTTCCACTTTATTTTACTTTCCTTTGATATGTTTTATTTCAAAGTCGTATTCACTTACGAAAGATATCCACCTAGCCAATCTAGAATTAAGATTTTCTTGGTCAAATAAATATTTAGACTTATATTATTCGACATCAACAAAAATATTCTTCCTGTAAGATAGTGTCGCCATATCCTAAGTGCATGTTATATCATGAGTATCGGGTTAATGCACAATCATGGATTCCTTTAAAGGCACTTTAGATGTCACATAACACTAAAAAAACATGGAACATCTGACTTTAGGTGACAATTAGAGGTACTTCCCTAACCAATTTGAAGATGAAGTAAAAAGACAAAAGTTAGGTAATTGAATAAGCTTTCATAATATATAACTTTTATCAATATAAAATTTGTGTAAATGATTGTAAAACTAGTTTCGCTTAAATTGGGTTTTCAAATTTCCAACACATCATAACCTATATGTTTGTGCGGGTGCAACACAATATGAGGTAAATGATGTCATTTTTGGATAAAATATTGCAGACATATAAAGGACATATGGTACTAGTGCAATGTAAAAAAATTCATGAATTATTTTTATTATTATTAATTATTGAAGTCTGAAAACCTTGAAACGAAAATGTTATGTGCGGGTGCAACACTTTAGGCGATAAACTTAATGAAATTCTTGATTTACGTAAATAACATTGTAGAGATCGCTCCCCTCTAGTGCATCATATAGTTTTATTGTGAAATGGTGAAGGCAATCAAAAGTTATATAAAAAACAATGGATGTATCTATTTTCAAAAACTAGTGCTGCCATTTAGAAAAATAATAATAAATAATTAAAACATACATCTATAGGAAAAAATTACATATTCATAATCGTAAGATCGTATTCTACAATATTCTATACTTTCATAAAAAAATATTGTGTTTTTCATAGCAAAAAATGCCATCGAAACTAAGCATAGTCACAGAGTTCTGAAATATAGGAAATAGACTTGGTTTATTTGTCCTACTCAATAGGTTCGGTAGTCTGAAGCTATTTCTGAGCATGATGCCAAGCCTTATTCCCACCGAAATTTTAAGTTTTACAAAACACATATGTGATAAAAATTCATATGCGATACAAAACACATATGTGTTATAACACATATGCGATATAAAATGCATATGCATTATAAGGCATATGTGTTTTATATCTATCTATATTAATCTTCAAATATTCCTTCAAATGTTTATCCAAAGAGCACATAGTAGTAGAAAGCAATGTAGAATGGGAGGGACAATTCTCAAAAGACACAACATTCCTAGAATTCCAAAGATTCCAGCTAGTTAGGAAAGTAATTTCTCTATAATTGTTTTGGATATTCTCATGAAAAGCATATTTTTAGGCCTACCTCCATAGATTTGTACTGCCAAATATACTTCTTTCCTAACCAACATTCTATCTTATTAAAAATTGAAGAGAAAAGAGAAATTTCATGAAGATATGGGATATGTCTTCTCCACCTTGCCAACAAATATAACATATTCTAGGGCCTTCATTATTTTTGTTTTGATAGAGATCTTCAGTCAAGACTTTTGAGGCGAGAGCAAGACACATGTGAGAATTTTATACTTTTTGGATCTTTCATTCTCCAAATCATTTCCCACCACCATCTATCTTCCAAATCCTCCACATTCATAAGATTTTGATAGTCTGGCTACAATGTATAACCTCCTCCATTATTATTTAGAGTCCTTATAAAAACATATGGATCTTATTTTAACTAAACTTGTCCGAATTTTAGTTCTAAAAGAAAACAAATCAATTGATCAATCAACCTATCAAGTGAAGTTGTTCTTGCATCCCCATTTCCAGGTTAAAGAGGCATATTTGTCAACAATATGAGTAAAGAATGAAAATATTCTAACTATGTAAGGAAAAAGACAATTCCTTTGCCATTAGTATTCTATTGCTACAACCCATAACATCATCTAATCTGATCCTAAACTAAGAACCAATTCCAACCTTCTAAGCTAAACTATCATTGAGCACAAGAAAAAATCAATTGATAGCTCTCCAATGATTAGAAGCATGCATGGGATATTTCATAGGATTTTTGAACCAAACTAAAGTGGATTAAGGAGCTTAATAACCAAGATTCATTATCTCACAACCCCCCCCCCCCCCCGAACAAACTTACACACCTCTTGGTCTTGAAAAACCACACCCACTCTCCCTCTATAACCAACATTCCCCATTTTGTCTCCCTCACACACATCCACACACCCTCTCTCCATCCCTCTCTATCTAACCATCACTATTTATCTCCTTCACTATCCCTATGCATCTATAACCATCCCTCAACCCTCTCTCTCACCCCTTTCCCTCCCTCTCTTCCTCTCTCCCCCTCCCTCCCTCTCTTCCTCTCTCCCCCCTCCTTCCTTATCTCACCACTCCTCCCTCAAACAAACTTACACACCTCTTGGTCTTGTAACACACACCCCTCTCCCTCTATAACCAACCTTCCCCCTTTGTCTCTCTTAAACACATCCACACACCCTCTCTCCATCTCTCTCTATATTACCCTCTCTCTCTCTCACACACACACACACAATTCCTCATCTCTATCCCTTGGTGTAACCATCCTTGTCCATCCTTCATTTCCCTTAAACCCTCCTCTCTCATTGTAATTATCCCACTTTCTCACCCTCTAACCATTCATGATCCCTCCATCCATCAGTGTCTCTCCCTCCATCTCTCTCTCTCTCTCTCTTTCTCTCTCTCTCTCTCTCTAACTCTCCCCCTCTCAGTCTTCAACCACCCCTCCATTTTTCACTCTCACTCACTCACTCTATACCTATCTCTATACATCAACTCCATCCATCCCTCTCCTCCCTCTCCT
>LPNX010838651.1:393276-403477 GCA_001517045.1 Pseudotsuga menziesii | reverse complement strand
CCCCCATATCTCTCCCCTACCCATGTGTCCCTCCATGATTCCCACTACACCTTTCTTTCTCACCTTTGACTACCCACCCCCCTCTTTTAGCTTAATCAATGTAATGTTAATTTATCCTATGTCATGTGCACTACATCACATATGCAATATATCAGAAATGCGCTATATTGCATATGTGATATGATAATCATGTTTTACATAGCGACTGTTAGGGGTGAACCATTGTAACCATAATGCATGTGTGATATAATGCATGTGCAATATAACCCATATGCATTAAAACAGACATGTGTTATAACACATATACGATATTTGTTTTATAAAAAATGTTGGGTTGTGGGTCATGGGCCATTTTTAATGTAGAAAAATATGGAATTCCTCTGAAACCGCACAGAATTAACTGTTCAGCTTATCATTTCATCATTTATTACACAAATCCATAGTTATTTTACAACTTTGGGTGGATTTCAATTAGGAATACACGTAATAGAGGCTGAAAATAAGCGAGGAAGGTGCTTACACTGGAAGAAGCTGGAAAAAAAAAGTAGAAGGAAGAATCAAGAAATTGTTGGCATTCAATCAATGAGCAAATACTTTCCATTCCCACTCAACAGGTGAAGAAGAACAATTCAATAGAAAATACAATGTTGGATACCCCAAAGGAAGAGTCAAAGTGAAGGAATTAGATAGTGGACAATACCATTCATTCTCCACTATCCCACATTTCGGTATTGAATTCATTGGATGGAACATTACACTTTGCATCGAATACTTGGGCCTTAACATCTCAGGGAAAATCACAGATACCTAACGTAGAGGTTGAGGAGGATAATACAACGTTAATGGAAGTTGGTTATGGGGAAGATGAAAATATTGGTGCATTATTAAGCAGCCAATTTTGTGAAGAGTTCAATCATTATGTTCCTGATGATGAAAATATGGCTCCACAACAACCATGCGAGGTGGTTCACTCTCCTAATCGAAGTTCTCAGCCTATAGTGGATGTAAACGTCACTATTAAGCAGAAAATTTTGTGAAGAGTTCAATCATTATGTTCTTGATGATGAAAATATGGCTCCGCAATAACCATGTGAGGTGGCTCAATCTCCTAATCGAAGTTTTCAGCGTATAGTGGATGTAAACGTCAATCCAGCATTTCAAATGACAAAAAAACTCGCATCAACTTGAAAGAGAACTCCTAAACGCATATAAGTGGATGAGAGTGAATTGACTTCCATGGAAGATAAGGTTCCTAAACGCACTATCCTTCATCATTGTTCTCAAATAATGAAACAATATTTTGATAAAAAATATGAAGCTGGTAAATGTCAATTGTTTTTAGCTTTGATTAAATAAAGGAGTATGGAAACTATTAGAAGAAATTTAGGCATAATATCATTGAATAATATCGAATCAAGTAATCACATTGTTAAATCTCTTGCTCATGCATTCACATCGACTGGTAAAAAAACTCATTCACAAGATTGTAATGTGGCTCACCACATCTTGGATGAATCAATTGTAAGTAGATCCACAAGAAAATGTTGTTTACTTAAATGCATATCACAAGTTGTTCCTTTACATCCAAAGACACTTAAAAATATTCAGTAAGAAGAGACATCCTTGATGTAGAGGTACAAATGGAAACATTATGGGAATTTTGTGGTAGGTTTCTCCATAAAGGCATGAAGTTAGTTGAAGATGTAAGATCCCCTCACAACACCCATCCGTAAATGCAAAACTTAATAATAAACGATGAATGAAGACTTGGGATTTGAAGGAATAATGCCGATTTCCTTAAGACCTAAGTGCTTAGGTGTTTTTACTTTGAGCACTACAACAAAAACTGGATTTAGCATCTCTTTTTGCATCCTTTTTTGCGTCTAGACCATCTTTTAGTGTATTTTTCTTCATTTTATGGACAAAATGGCACAATTTCATGGGTTGGTGCTATTTTAAGCATTTTTTGCATCCTTTTTCTAAATCTGGTGCAAATTACGACATAATTTGCACCGGGTTTTGCACCTAATTATGCGCCAGGTTTTGCATCAGGTTTTGCGACAGGTTTTGAGACTAGTTTTGCACCTAATTTTGCACCTAGTTTGTACATCTATTCTTGTTGCGCCCCCTTTTATGCCAATGTTTGCCTCAACTTTTACGCCCTTATTTTCATCCACTTTTGCATCCTTTTTTACATCCACTTTTGCACCCACTTCTGCTTCTTTTTTTGCATCCCTTCGTGCACCAAGTTTTGCATCAAAGTTTACATCCTGTTTTGAGTCTAGTTTTGCATCTCATTTTGTTTCAGCCATTTTTGCATCCACTTTTGCATCCATTTTTTCGTCCACTTTTGCACCCACGTTTTCATCCCTTTTTGCATCCCATTTTGCATCCATGTTTACGTCTTTTTTTGCATCTACTATTGCATCCATGTTTGCATCCACTTTTTTCGTGTCCCAATTCACACCCATTTTTGTGCTTACTTTTACACCCACTTTTGCTTCAACTTTTGCATCCACGTTTGCATCTTTTTTTGCATCCAATTTTACATCAATTATTGCATCCCTTTTTGCATCCATTTTTGCATTGGGTTTTGCATCGGGTTTTGTTTTGGGTGTTACGACTACTTTTGCATCTACTTTTGTTGCATCCACTTTCGCATCCAATTTTGTATCCAATTTTACATCCATGGTTATATCCATTTTTGCGCCACTTTTTTCATCATGTTTTTCTTCCATGATTGCATAATTTTTTGCATCCACTTTTGCATCACCTTTTGCATCCATTTTTGGTGCACCCCATTATGCGCCCACTTTTGCGCCTACTTTTGTTGCATCCTTTTTTGCATCCATGTTTTTATCCACTTTTGCATCCAATTTTACACCCAGATGTTGAAGATGAAAATGAGGATAATGATTATGATATTGAGGATGGTTATGATGATGATGATAATGTTATTGATAATGAGGAGAACGATGACAATGATGATGATGATGATGATTATGACGAGGAGGAGGAGGAGGAGGAGGAGGATAATGGCAATGACGACATTGCGGAATTATGATGGCAATGAAATGAATGGTGATGATGGTGATGATGACAATGACAATGATGATGAGTACAATCATAATGATTATGTTGATCATCTTAAAAAATAAGTTGTTATTTGTCATGCATAAATCGTGTGTGTCCTCCATGACCCTTTTCCACTAATCACATATTTTGGGTAGATGCTATTTTCTTATGCCAAAGGTAATGATGAATAACTGATGAAAATGTCAATAATCATGATGATGATGTCAAGGACAATGGTTATGATGATGACATGGATGATGATTATGCTGATGATGATGACTATTGTGATAATCATGATGCCAATGACAAAGATGATGATGATGATCATCATCATTTCCATCATCATCTTCTTTAAAAACATCATCACTATCATTGTCATCTAGTTCATCATCATCATCATTTAAATCATATGGGATATGTTTACCATTTAAAGCATGCACAACAAGTGTGATTATTCTAAAACACCCCACCAAAGTACAAAATTCAAACCACAAGGGAAACATAATATTGAAATTGTTCCAATTTTCTTTCTCCCAACAAAACATGCTTCATTTTAGGGAATTATGTTAAAATCCATACATTCATAGTCCATCCATTTTATACTTGTAATAAATGTAAATATATATAATACTTAACTGAATTTATAAAATAGGTAAATATTTTATAAACACCCTTATGATATATAAACTTCTTTCACCTTAATAATGGTAAAATATGTAAATACAATAACAAGAGCCATGAGGTGGCAATGTCCCTAAGGATAGATTTTAAGATTTAAGATTGAATGCAAATAAAAATGCTCCATGTAAGACTGAGTTGCTTTTAAGAGGACTATATCTTTGAAAAGATCTAGGATGCTACATGATTCAAAAACACCATATCATGATAACTAACAACACACCAGCCACAAGTCTAGGGAGATGATACCAGAATTAATTATGAGAAAAAGGGTGGCGAGACTTGGGTGGAGCCAAATTGTGAAAAAGCACAGTAGCCGACGGAGAATATAGTACACCTACTACCAGCCAACAATTCAAGGTAGATCCGCTAGCAACTCCAAGTCTCAGGAATTCAGCAGCAGCATATCTCTTTTTTGTGCAAGTATAGGTGGAGGAAGCATGTCTCTAGATGCATTGGAAAACATCATAATACATTTATACAACATTTGAAAGCTTGTGGGTAGAAAATCCAATGACTTGATTATAATACATATAGAAAAAAAGTCCGTTAATAATCTTTACAGTCCAATAGGATATTTTAAGATAAAAATAAGTTCTACTTCCTCCATAAAGAAGTCTATACACTTTAGATTCATACATCAAATGTGGGTTATTTGTCTTCACTCGCTCATGAAAAATTCATTGAGGAACATCAATTAAGGGTTTTCAGAGTGATTTACAAACACATATTTTGTCCACTGGTATATTTATGATCTATTTGAACTAGCAAAGCCTGCTAAACAAGAAACTGAAAAATAATATGATTGATGAGATGCATAACAATGGAAGCATTTAATTCACACAAAACACCAGAAAATAGTGGAGGTATAGTATATAGGTGCATGTGTCATATGGGAGTGCAAAATTTGAAAGGAAATGTTGCAACAATGAGGATTAATTTCTTCAAAAATTTGAATAGCATAGCTCACATACATCATGCATTGTGGGGTGAGTAAAACCCTTACAACTCAGGTTCCACATTTGCAGTGTTAACTTAAAAGTAAACTCTTATTGAATATAATTGGAATATAAATGAAAATACTAATTAGTTTCTTATTGAATATAACTAGAAAATAAATGAAAATAGTGAGAATTATTCACAACATCACATCACATATAGACACATATTTTGGGTATGGAAACCCCCGGAAAAAACCAAAATGGGAAAACCACTGCAGCAATAAGATATATAATTTATATTATCAAGATATGGAACTTTTACAACCAACAGGTAAAATACACCCAACCTGGTAAACTGAAAACCTCAACAAAATCAACAAGAAACCCAACAGCAAGGCAATGCTTCTCTGCGCAACTGTACGACCCTCTGTCAGCAGTACGACCTGATGTATGGATTCCATATGGTTGCTGACATCGATAATACGGATCCCTATGGTCTATACGGAAGTTGTACGGTGCCCTTGTTGCATGCCCCACTGCCCCTTTGACGTGTGATTTGTATGGTCTTGCTCAGTCTCGGTGAAGCTACCGTACAACTGCTCCTACGAATTTTCTATAAAATCCTCCATATGACTTCTCTCTTCCTGAATCATATCTGTGTGTGTCCTCTCCACCAAATCTCCTTTTAAGTTTATTTGCTAAGAAAAAAACATAACACTCACTATGGATCTATGGATGAGATCCTCCAGTGAGAATCAATGGCCAATATTAGATTAGCCATCACTTAAATATTTCACTTTTTACTTTAATAAAGTGATTCCATTAAAGTCAAAATAAAATTAGATTAATTAAAGTATTTCCTTAGTAAAAACTTAGGAAAATCACTTTAATAGATTTGGCTTCCAGTTTAATGTCTCTCTAGCATGAAAGGACACATGTAATGCTATAAGACCTTCCTTGTTGCACTTTCTAACACTAGTAGTCTAACTAACGTTTTACCAAAAATAAAACGAACTCCTCGTTTCAAATTTCTTTTCTCCTCCTTTGTCGCGTCTTCTTCCGTCGCGGTCTTTTCTCGTCTTGCGACTGGAATATTCATCTTTCCGAACAAGGATGGGTCATAAGACCTTGAACATGGATGAGGAAGGAAAATAAGTTCCTCAGGGATCTCATTGAATCGTTTTGGACTCAAGATCTTTGAGTGATTTCTTGTACCATCACATTATCTCTTTGGAAGGACTCTGTGTAGGCCTTCAAGTGGGATACATGTGTAATGGGTAGGTTTTTTCAACTAAAAATAGGTTTGGACCGTGCCACATGGTTGATAGAGTAAACAAGGGCTTTAAGCCCTAATTGAACCTTATTAAGAACAAGTTCCATGAACAAACCCTATATACAACAACATGACCCCTTGTGATTATGAGATCTGGTCTAGTGAAAGGCTATTTCGTATTGATGCTGAATTTATTGAGCTTTTACACCAAGTTTCTGGTACTAAAAAAATTTACTTGTTTCAAGGGGAGGTGATGGGTGGTGTTAACATAGAGCCATGTGTGGCTCAAGTGGGTGGTCAGGTGGTGTAGTCCAATTGGTGGGCGAGAAGTTTGAACAAGAGGTTTGTAGAGTTGTGAATCAGAATGTGAGGCCAACTAGCAATGAGGTGCTATAGAGGGGGAAAATGAAAGGAGTATTGCACTAGTCCTCAAAAACCCTAACTTAAAGAGGACTATTTCTGCAACTTTTGCTCTAAGAGGTAAAGTAGATTTCAGGTGGGAATCAATCAAGTTAGGCTCGAAAGGCTCGGTTTAGCAAGAAACAAATGGTTTTGGGGAGAGATGGGAGGTTTGGTGGAGGTTGCTGACCTTTTCTTTAACAACTTTGGTAGATAAATTTAGATATTGGGCCATGAATAAGAAAGATATTGGTGGTTGGGTTGAAAAAAATAGGCTCCTATTTTGGGTTACTGTCTTACAATTTCATTTTGCTCAAGGGATGGTTTTGATTTAAATTCACAAATGAGGAAGATGCCTTGAAAGTATTAGATGGAACGTATATTTGTGGTAAAGGGAGCTTAATGTAAAAAAGGTAGAGTCATATTTTTTATCCATCTATATAAATTATTAATTTGCGCCATATTTGGGTTCTTCTCCCTGGTTTTCCACTAGAGCTATGGAATAGGGATGTAGTCATAACAGTTGGAAATGAACTAGGCTAGTTCATTCATAAATTGTAGGACATAACCTAGTCAAGGTTGTTTCACCATGGATCCTTGAACATGAATGTCCCTCCACTTTCTATTAATAAATCCAATACTTAATCTTATAAATAATGGGGGTTTAATATTAAATATGACAATATACCCACCAAAGACCATGTTACAAATCCTTTTGAGTACCTTTATAACTAAATATTTAAATACAGTAGAGAGAAAACTACCACAATACCCATCTTCAACCCATGTAAAATCTATCCAACAAAAGTATCAACATCCACAACTCAATAATCCTTGCTCATTTCTCCGCAGGTATTAACGTTCTGGGAGCTCAATCTGAGCACTTCTAGCTCCGGAACGAGCCATATACAAAAATCTCAATTTGGGTACACTTCAGAGCTGGTTGGAACAGTCGAAAACCTGAAAAGTTCCATGAAATCGATAATATTACAAGGAAATAAACTCAGTAACCCTTCTTATCGGTTATTATTCAGTGCGTGAGAGAGAGAGAGGGCCAGAATATTTAGAACCCTAAGTGCTATGGAGGGGGTTACAGGCGATGGCGGATCTCCTGTTTCCCTGGCCAGATGGAGAAACGAATTTTCTCGAAGATTTCAACATTACCTGGACAAATCAACGCCGTACCCTGTTGGGAGATGGCTCGGATCTCTTGCTGCGGTGACTATATATATGTTGCGGGTTTATTATGTGTAGGGATTTTACATCGTCTCTTATGGATTGGGGATTTATGTTTTGAATCTGCTGATAGGGTTTCTATCTCCTCAAGTGGATCCTGAATTGGAAGGGATGGGCGGGGCTTCTTTGCCAACTAAGGGTTCAGATGAGTTCAAGCCCTTCATTTGTAGGCTTCCTGAATTTAAATTCTGGTTTCTTCTTAATCCCATGCTATTTTATTTTGGGTGTTATGCTTTTAGTTTTTTATTTTTATTGTTATTAATATTTTTAAGGTATTATAAATATCCAAGAGACTAAATTCGTCTATACGAGAGAATTCTCCCGACCAATTTATTTTTGAAGATTATGGCACCATTTTAGGATTTGTAGGATTTTGTTATAATTGACTTTGTCTACCGCCATATATTATCAGAGTTTACAGTAACGGTTTACAGTAACGATGGTTTATATTTGGTCAGGGTGTTACTAAACTGTATTGGTTGCTGCTTAAGGAGCCCATTTTGATTTCTAAACGCTTAAATCGCCTTTTATATTTTTGCATTCGACACTCTTTTAAACATTTAAAAAGTAGTCGCTCATTAAAAAACAGCGAACAACAGAACCGAAATGGGGATAGACATGGTCTCGTGCAGAAATAGTGATAAGAAATCTCATTTAAGTTATTTTTGATGAAGCTTATGGATTCTAGGGATCGGGTGCCTTCATTATTTCGTCATAGTTTCTAAGAATGAGCAGCGTGCATCATGGGAACAGGTCCTGGTAGATTAGGTTCCAGATAGGTAAGCCACTAACAGCTGGCACAAGTTTGTTTATGCATGTTCTTGTGTGGACGACTTGAAAAGATTTTCGGTGTAGGACATCCTTCCACAAAAAATTCTCCTTTATACTAACCTAACACTGTTTTGGCTCCTCATGCCATGTTCAATGCTGGACACTTGATCCCTAGTCCTACAATATGGTAGAGTGGGGCCGTTTTCCAATTGATTGGTGACAACTTTTTCATAGCGTCAGTGCTGGCACCAATGCAAAGGCAGTTAGCATGATGAATGTATAAAAATAGGCAATGCAGAGAGGACATTTTGAACTAGCATCACTCTCCTAGAGATAATAAGCTAGTGGAGCCCCTACGTTGAGAATTTCCTTCTTAACTGTTTTAGTGTGAGTGCCCATTCTATGTTTGAAAAAAGTTTTATTGCGATGGGATCCCAAGGTACTCCATGGACTGTGAGTTAAGCTTAATTGAGAACTTACGTATATACACTACTTTGTTTAATGTCGGGGCTAGTGTGTTCCATCAGAATATTTTGCACTTCTTTTTATCTCTCTCCCCATTTTGAATCTAGTAGGAAGGTGCCAATATTATTTTAAGATCTTTTGGTGATCATTAGACAGGTGCCTCCCAAAAATAGCATGTTGTCTATACAAGACTTTACTCCCCTAGCTATATGAATTATAGGAAGTGATTATGCTAATCTTGGCCCTTCAAGTGGTCGACCTAGGACTATAGCCATGATGGTATAAAGATTGGATTACCTTATCCCCCTTGAGGCTTTAAAGAATGAGTTGGTCTACCATTAATTATAGGGGTGATCCATGGCCTATTAATACAAGCTTTAATCCACTGTATCCAGTACTTTGAGAAGCCAAAAATTTTGAGCATTAAGAATGAGTTGGTCTACCATTAATTATAGGGGTGATCCATGGCCTATTAATACAAGCTTTAATCCACTGTATCCAGTACTTTGAGAAGCCAAAAATTTTGAGCATTTTGCAAAGAAAAGCATGGCTAACCTTGTACATAGTGTTAGTCATATATACTTTGATAAGAGCAGCTACAGGTCATGGAATCCCTGGTGGAGGTGGAGGATTTGGGGTAAGTTTGAAGCCATTGAATTTGCGAGTTTTTGCTGGATCATTCTCCCTTTAAGGTATGGCTGGAAAACACTCTGTAGGATTTATAGTTTGCACACCACATGTTTGATGAAATTCCTGAGAGAGCAAACCCTCACTATTGTTTATTGACACTATCGGTACTCTTTGAATCTTTGTTGTTTATATAAAAATAATGTATTGTCTTATTTTTAAGGGGTGGTCCTTTGTTTCTCTGGATGATGATGCATGTAAATCTGTAGGAGTGGTCACGCACTTAGCCAGATCACATTGTTTCAGAGGAGGAGGAGGAGGAAAACATGGATGTCGAACTCGGCAAATACCAGTTGGGGGATCCCGATAAAATTGATAAATTCACAACGGTATTGGCGCAACTCACGCCTGATCAGATGAATAGGTACGAATCCTTTCGGTGCTCTGGATTCCAGAAAGCGAACATGAGGAGGGTATTGCAGAGTATAGCTGGCTGCCCCATCTCCATTCCCATGACTATTGTGATGTCGGGAATAGCTAAGATGTTCGTCGGGGAATTGGTGGAAATGGGCCGGATGGTGATGCCATCGTACTTAGGCATATGCTATGGATGCCACCCACAAGTCAGAGTAAGAGACCACAAGGGTAAGACAAGTCAGTGGGCTTTATTTCTCACTCAATCCAACTCATATTGGTCCTAACTCAGCTAATGGATTTCAATTTAGACCTCAGGGCA
>LPNX010838651.1:376000-392249 GCA_001517045.1 Pseudotsuga menziesii | reverse complement strand
CCTTGGGATCCCATCGCAATAAAACTTTTTTCAAACATAGAATGGGCACTCACACTAAAACAGTTAAGAAGGAAATTCTCAACGTAGGGGCTCCACTAGCTGTTGGCCCCTTAGTAGTCCATGTATCCCTCTAGATTTCCCAACAACACTTTCTTTCTAGCTATTAGAGTTTAGATTTTAGATTAGATGTGCTTTTGGTTCATATATAAGGGTGACCCTTGTGCCTCCATAGTGTAGTGATACTATTGTATTTAGTGGCCCCATTGACGTATTTGTGGTCACTTGTTGGTCATTAATAAATTATCTTATCTTATTTCATGATTGGGTACTTCGATAAACTTAATCATCCTTCTTATAGCCATGTATCTCTATCTTTCAGCCAATCACAACACTAGTGCAAGCATTTCTCTTCTTTGCTACAAAACCCTTTAGGAAATCCATCCTGGCAAGTGCCACAATTCCCTTCTTCAATGTTGCCTTTAAAAGCTTGCATGATTCTTTCACCCTCTCTTCTCTGCATAAGAGATTGAGGACAACTGAACAACTAGAGACAATTGGCAACATAGATTTGGCCTCCATTTCATTGTAAATCGTTAGAGCTCCATCTGTGTCCCTTTCTTTGCAAAGTCTATAAATAAGCGAGTGATAAGTTTCCAGCGCTGGTAATAACCCCTTATCTTGCATTTCATAATGCAGTTTTAAGGCTCCCTTTATGCATCCCCTTTCACAGTTTGAAATTATCATCTTACTGTAAATCTGAACATTAGGAACTAAACCTTTCTCTAGCATTAGTTTAAAAATATTATTAGCCTCTTCCAAACTTCCCTTCTTGCAAAGACCATTCATAAGGGTGCTGAAGCTTTCAATAATAGGCAGAAAACCCATTTTCTGCATTCTCAAATGCATCTTCAATGCCATATCTACCTTTCCTACTTTGCAAAGTCCACCAATGACAGCATTGTATGTAGAAGCATTAGGTGCAACACCTTTCACCTCCATTATTTCATACAAATTCATGACAAAATCTGCATCTTCCATGCATAAACAATCAATCAGCATATTGCAAGTTCTGACATCAGAAGCCAATTATTTTACATAGGTCTGTTCAGAATCTCATTAACCTCCTCCTTTCTGCAATTTTTTAAGAGTACTATGATAAGTGACATGTAACTGCTAATACTTGGGAGCATGCCTTTCCTTTCTATTTCATTGTAGAGTTTCATACCAGTATCAAATTTCCATTGATTGCAAAGTCTGTCAATGACAGTGTTATAGAGAGAGTTGTCTGGCACAATTCCACAACCTATCATGTTATCAAGAAGTTCAGAGGCCTCCTCTATATTTCCTGCCTCAGAATGTGCCTTAATCAAAGCCCTGTAGGTAATCACATCTGGAATTAAACCTTTGTCCAAGGCATCTTTAAGGAGGTTGCTTGCAACCGATATCCTACCTTTCTTACAAAAGGCATTGATAACTGAATTGTAATTAGAAATGTTGGGCATAACACCACGTCTTTGCAGTTATTCTCAGAATGCAAAAGCCTCCTCTATATTATCTTCTTTACAGTATTCACTGATAAGAATGCAGAAAGTAACAGCATTGGGATCCAACCCTCTAGGCTCTGTCAGGCATCCACTTGAAGACATCAGTAGCTTCCCGAAATTGACCAGCCATACAAAGTGCTTTGATAAGCATGTTACAAGTGATGACATCCAGCTCAATTCCTCTTGCCTCCATTTCCTTGTAAACATCCAATGCTCTTAGCACAGTTCCTCCCTTGCAGTACCCATCCATCAGGGTGCTGTAAGTCACATTGTCGGTAGCCAAACCTCTCGCTGAGATTTCTTTTAACAGAGTACTTGCTTCAATCATATTGCCTCCTTTACACAAACCATTTATAAGAGCATTCTAAGTGATGAGAGTAACCAAAACCCCTTTCGTTTCCATTTCTTCAAGCAGGCTAAATACTTTATCTAGTTTGCCTTTTCAGCAATACCCATCTACCATCATACCATAGGTAACCTCATCAGAATCAATACTCTCCTCTATCATTTTCTCCAAACATCTCTCTGCCTCTTCCATATTTCCTATTTTGCAAAACCTAGAAATAATAGCACCATAGGTCACAACATTGAATGCCAGACCCTTCTTCACTATCTAGCCCTGCAGCGCCACATCAGCTTCCACATTACCCTGCTTGCAAAACGCATCAATGAAAACACAAGGAAGAATCCCATTGTTGACCATCTCATCATGCTGCTTGAGTGCATCCCTCAAATGCCCATCCCCGCGATACCCACCAATCAGAGCCCCATAACTAGCACAATCACCCACAAATCCCTCTTCTCTCATTTTCTATACAAACCCCCCCGCCTCCTCCATTCTTCCTGCCCTACAAAGTGCATTGATGAGTGCAGTATAAGTCACGGGATCAGCCCTGGTGCATTTTTTCACCATGTCCTCATACAATCCAATCTCCTTATCCAACTTCCCTTGTTTACAAAACCCATCAATCAACGTACTATATGTGACATTATTGGGCCCTAGGTTTTTTTCTAGCATGTCTTTCAAAAACCCATTTTCCCTCTGCAGATCCCCATTTTTGCAATGGCTGTTTATTAATATATTGTAAGTATAAGCATCAGGAACAGTACCTGTTTCCTCCATTGTCTGCAGGAGATCCAAAGCTTTGTCAAGGGCACCTGCTCGACAATGTCCATGAATAAGCACGTTGTATGTGACCACGGTAGGAGCAATGTCCATCTGCTCCATTTGAATGAGCATCCCTTCATTTCTTGACTAAAAGGTACTATTGCTGCTGTTACAATACAATTTGCTTGGGCTGGAAATTTGAAAGTAGATTCTAAACTGAAAAAGACAAGTAATTCTACTATCTACGAAGCTTTGTTAAGCCTCTTTCAAATGCAATTTCTAATTTCTTCTCCAATAGTCTAGTAGCAAAAGAACTCATTCTGGGAGCACACGGATTCATTTTGGGAGTGCAGGAAATCATTCTGAGAGCACGCTCCACTCCAAAGCAAGCTTTGTAACTGCAAGCACAAGAGGAGGGAGGGTGTGGGCTTCCATGCAGATAGAATTTAGAGCTTGTTTCTTACATCTTGTCCTCATTTTTCAGTAGTTATTAATAATTATGCATTCCTTTTGATTCTAAGAGTGAGATCCATTACAGATCAGACAGCTTACAGAATACATAAAGGGATTTATCCTACACCTATCCCCATTAATGGATACATTCAACAAATGTATCTTGACAGGATCCTATTGGTAGTTACAAGGGCGGATGAAGTGCTTTGCATTGCCAGCTTGGGAGGGACCAGTAAATTTGTGCAGACAATCCTGACTATGCTTGAGATTTATCCGAGTATTAATATATAAGCATACACAAATACCTCAGAAGGTCAAGTGCATGCTTGTCTGTGCTAGGATGTTGTTTTCCCTTATTGCATCCCTCTGGAACAGGCAACTTCAAATGGCTATACAACACCTTTGCGACATCTGCAGGTGTCGATAGAGAAAACCTTACACCAGAAAGTGTGTGAGATTTTTCTTCGAGTTCCTTTAACTTTTGTTCCAAAACACATCTTGCCTGCCAGCATGCCTCCATATTTACACCTATGCCCCATTTTTCCATATCTGCAAGAACTCTAACCTGCAATTCAACATTCAGCATGGTGAGAATAACAACACAACTCTCATTATCTTACAAAATCAGTTTTATAAATATCAAGCTTAAGAGCATAAAGCTCAAACTTTAAACTATAAACCAATAAAACAACAGAAGGATCGTACTTACCAGAGGCATTTCAAGGGATCTAAGGACCTGAACAAGGCCCTCTGATATGATCAATTTCCAGAGAATAGAGTGGAGAGCGCGAACTTGAGCAGCACGACGACAACAACCATTGTGTGCTACTCTTCCCATCTGATTTGACCACCTACCAGCCCTATTGGCTACAGTTGCAATTTCTCCTGACAACCTTTTTTTCACCTCCTGTAACAAGTAAAGAAACGGCTCATATAATGGGGAATTGAAATAGCCTAAACTAAAGGTTTTCATTGCCGCAAGACATGATATATGACAGCAAGATCAGTGTGCATAAACGAGATTTGTCCACATGCAGTAGGACCAATCAACAAATCTGCTCATCTTAGAAGTATAACAAAAAAGTTAACACTTAATTATCATTTAAGCACATGTTGCCATATAACACTGGACTTTTTACTGAGGTAGCCTCTTGTGTTATTAACTTATTCAAAGGAGCAGGCCCATTCCAGTTTATAAGTTTATAGGCTCTTGTCAACCTGATAAAAGCTATTAAATATTCACTTTGAACCATGTACTCAATGGAAAATGTTCCACTTACATTTAGTTGGGAAGAGAAAAATATTCCATCAAAGGAATGGAAAATTTAAAAAACACTAAAAGTGCATTCCAAAAGTTGATGGATGGTTTTACCTGCTCTAGTGTTGGAGTGTATGTACTCTCTTCATCTGGCCAAAGAAGCCATGCTACAATACAAATATCTATAGCTTCTTCAATATCAATCGAAGGCAGCAACAGGAAAGACATTCCAGTCAATGTTTCCTCACTCTTTGCTTGAGATACTTCACCTTTATTTTGGCTTACTTTAGGCACAAAAGTACTGGGCTTCTTGAACACTTGTAATTGACTCTTCAAGTTCCATGTAATTTTATTTACACCCTTCTGACCCATGACTTTTGCTACCCTCTGCCATTTCTCTTTACATATGTCAAACCTTCCATTCAGATAATTACTTTGTTGGTTGTTGTTTGCAGCATTTCTCTCATCATTATGAAAAGTAGCACATCTATTTTCCTTGTTACAAAAATTTTTAGAAAACTTTAGATAGTACACTGGAGAATTTTCCCAGCAAACAGCCAAGCCTTGAACTTCAAAAATTGGTGATGAATCCCCCTCACTTGCATTACTGAAATGCAGATCAAAACAAAATTCACTAACCTGCTCCCACTTGTTCAAGAAAAAATCAAATCCACCACTCATTGTATTGACATCGACAGGCCCATTATTTGAAAATTGAGAATTCTCCAATTCATTCAGATTTTGCCTGGCGTGGTTAGTTTCCACAACAGCCTTAAAACCAGCAAATAGTGAAGTGACTTCACCTGCATTCCTTAAATCACTTTTCTCCTCATGCTTTGAAATAAGATTAGTTTCTTTGCCGATGGCATTTCCAGTTTCCTTGCTCATTAACTCAACCTTGAGGCCAGCAGCACCTCCACCAACAGCACGTGTATCATGTCTTTCATTGCTCAAGTAGTTTGTATCATTTTCTTTTGTTTCTACAGTATCCTGGACAGGTCCATCTTCAATAAAAATGGCACACCCCTTACCTTTCCCATTTTCTTCACTGCCATTCATGTAGGCTCCTACGCTAACAGTATGAATGGGCATGTCCAATGACCCAGAACTAGGATCCTTGAACTCTTTATCATTTGAAATTTGCACATCAAGTTTATTCTCCACAATTGCTTCACTAGACAAAACCACACTGTAGCCTTAGCTAACTCTGCGTTGATTGGGTGTGGCCTATGCGGAGATGGCAAGGGAGGACCGACCCGAAGTCCTAGTCGGCACCAAATTGACTGGTACCAACCAACTGAGCGTAAGATATGTAGCGAACATTAAATTCATAGTTAACGAATAGAACAGAGCCACTATTACCCAAAGTCATAGTTAACGAAGACATAAATTTGAGTTTGGGCGTCACTTAGATAGATGATTTGGTTCTTGTATTTATAAATTAATATATAAATAGTGATGGATCATTAAGAATGTGCAAAAAGAGTGCTTTTAATTTATAATATATAAATAGTGATGGGTCATTAAAAATGTGCAAGGAGAGTGCTTTTAATTTCCAAAATAATTTCCACCGTGGCAATTGGTTAGCAAGGTTACTGACTTATATGGTAGTATTATAAGTTAATCGAGATTTTATACTTTGGATGGTTTTATGGAAGTGTTATAAGAGATTATATATTTATGATATAGTTTTAACTTTTTATTTAAAAATAAATAAATTAAATCGATGCCACTTGTTTAAGGGGAAGGAATTGGTTGGTGTTATAAAAGTCATTTAAAAGGAAAGTTTTATAAATATTTGGAAAGAGAGTTAATTTATGAATAGTGTTTGAAAATAAAACAAAATCATAAACTAAACTAAATGTTTAAAGGCTTAGAGATTCTCCTTCTTTAGGATTTAGTTGAGTTTTTAAAGCACAGCCAAAAACCCTCCCAAAATAATTCACGTTAGTATTGACTTTGTGAATAAGGCCTACCGATATTTTCTCACCATTGTGTGAAGGCATAATGAGAAGTGGACCTTTGTAAAGGAGTAGTCTCTCATGGAAAGTTGAAAGTTGATTTAAAAAAAAATAAAAATTCAATACCCTTGCTTAATCGACAGTTCAGTTTTCATAATCCGTTGGATAGCTGTCGCTTAAGCGACGGCCTGTAGGTGATTTAAAATAAAATAAAATTCAATAACGTCTCTTAATCGACGTTTAAGTTTTCATAATCCGTCGGATAGCCGTCGCTTAAGCGACGGCCTGTAGGTGATTTAAAAAAAAAAAATTCAATACCGTCTCTTAACCGATGTTTAAGTTTTCATAATCCGTTGGATAGTCGTCGGTTAAGCGACGGCCTGTAGGTGATTTAAAAAAAAAAAATTCAATACCATCTTTTAACCGACGTTTCAGTTTTCATAATCCATCGGATAGCCGTCGGTTAAGCGACGTATGTTTAAAGTTTAATATGAATTAGATGTTTGATAACCAACGATTTACATTTAACCGATGGTAAATTGAGCTGTCGCTTTACTGACGGGTTGAAAAGACGTTGGATAACCGACGAAAATCCACCGACGCTTAAAAAAAATCATAGTGTCGTACATGTGACAGGGAAGTGTCGAAAATCCGACAATATGGCCGTCGGATTTTTTGGTCGAAATCAATGTGTTTATGTATCTAGTTATACATTTACAATCTAAAATTTCACTTATTCTCATCTTAATTTGTGTTGTAAGAGGTTGTGTGCTTGTAATCATCCAACAAGTCAATGACCCTGGAGAAGAAGCTATACTTATGTATAATGATATTCACCATGGGTTAAATGCAATAATTCTTGAGGTGGTTGTTCTAGGCATATCCAGTGAAGGATCTAACTCATGTATCCTTTAAACCTGTATGTATTTCTTGGTAGTTTTAAGAAATATTCCCTAAGTTTATCTTTAGTTTGTAGCACTATTTAGTTTGTAGGCATCTTCTTTTAGTAACCATTTATGAGTTCTTCTCTTACCATCCCATTGCTAAACAAAATTACCTCATCAATGAATAACAAAATTTATGTAGCAACACACATCCTCAATTGGATTCTACAACTATTTCTTAAACACATCCCTTATTCTGTGTCCATATCAATTTTAGGTTATTAGGTATGCATCAATGCATTATGTTGTTTTCTAAGACTCTTTTGCGGACCACTTTAATAGATTGCGTACCTATTTATGATATTTTGTTTCCTGAGGATGGTATATTTTTGTGCTTATTAGTGTGTTTGAAAAATTAAATTGTATTTTAAGCTTGAATGTCTTTGGATCTTATTGTCTTTTATTAGAATTACAAATGATCAAATCTATGTGTTAATATTTCTCCTCTTCCCGATTCTTAAAGGGTGCTAGCTCAATGGAAGAGCACCTATTTTACAAGCAGGAGGTTGGTGGTTCGATTCCTCCATGCCCTAATGATATTGGAATGTATTTATAAAGGTAAAAAATGTAGTAGTGTAAGATGGATGCAATATTAGATGTAGCACTAAATGCAAAACAAGATGTAAAAGTGGACGTCACACCAAACACAAAAGTGGATGCAAAAGTTGAGCTTATGTCAGACGCAAATATGGACACAAAAATGGATGTCACACAACGCAAAATTGGATGCAAAAAGAGACTCAACACTAGACACAATTAATGACTTAAAACTAGATGCAATAGTAGGTCACAAACTAAATGAAACAATAGATGCAAAAGTGGACTCCTAATTAGACGTAAAATTGGACATTAAATTGAGCACAAAATATGGTGTATCGATGGACATAAAACTAGGTGCAACACCAGGTGCAAAAATGGAAGGAACACTTGGCGCAAACAAAAACTTAAAATGAGACACAATATTGGATGCAAGATGGGACAAAACATTGGATATAAAACTAGATGTAATATTGAATGCAAGATGGGATGCAACGTTGGACACAAAACTAGATGCAATATTAGATACAAACATGGCTGCAAAACTAGGCGCAACACTAGGTGCAACATTGGGCTCAAACATAGATGCAAAAAAAGACATCAACCGGGATGCAACACTAGGTGCAAACGTAGATGCAAAATACGACGTAAAATGAGATGAAACATTAGACACAAACATGGATACAAAAAAAGACGTAAAACAAGATACAAAATTAGATGCAAATGGGGATGCAACATTATAAGTAAAATTGAATGCAAAACTAGACGCAACATTGGGCCAAAAATTGGATGCAATCCTAGATGCAACGTTAGATGCGGAATTGGACACATAATTTTATGCAAAACATGGTGCAAAATTGGGTGCAAGACTCAATGGAAAACTAGGAGCAAAATTGGATGCAAAACTGAACGTGAAATTGGGTGCAAACAAGGATGTAACAAAGGATGCAAAAAAAGACGCAATAGAAGTTACAAAATTGGGTGGAAATAAAGGCGTAACAAAAGATGCAAAAAATTGGGCACAAAAATGGACGCAAAAATGGATGTTAAAAAGGACGGAACAAAAGATGCAATAGATGGCGTTTTACGAAAATGTACAATAGCACCAGGTTTAGCGCCAGATTGTTCACCACAATTGGGAAAAAATTACACTAAAATCCGGCGCTAAATTCGACGCTAAATCCATTTTTTGTTGTAGTGGAGTCATTATGGAAAATTCATAACTAAAACCAAATTGAGGCATAGAGAGCAAAGGAGTCCTCCCTGTAACTTATGCTAAGAAACTTAAGCTTGCTCTTGAAATATCTATATTATGGTCATGTCGCCCGCATGACTATCTAAGAAAGTAATTTACGCTTAGGGAGGTAACTTACTTTTATAAGTATAACCAAAAACTACACCTTAGATACAAGAATACATGCACAATTTCTAACAAGAAATTACGATTTGAAGCATGCGAAGGTGCATATATATATATATATTCATTGTATCATGACCTATTTTAAGGGAATGGTTTTAGTAATTATACATAAGGTTATATTCAACCAATTTTAAATGTGTTTTCACATAGAACTACCAAGATATATAATTATATCAAGAGATAATTACATACGGTAGTGAAGAATTCAAGTCATTGTTTAGAAAAGATTTAATGATAAGGTAATGATAATTTAAAACACATTACTTATCTACTTAAATCAAATATTAAAAATACAACGACAAATAAACCTACGGTAATTGCAAATATGAAACACATGACTTAACTAATAGAGATGGATCGCACATCTGGAGGAGACGGCCAAGAGAATTAGACTATTACTTGATTAATTTACATGTTTTGACTATGAATGGGATCATAAAAGAAATAAATAATTAAGGAAACAATAGGCTAAGTGGTTGAAAAATATTTTATGACAATTTGAATGCCGTTGTCTTTTAATAGGTTAATTTCCGTTACAATTAATTGGATCTCTCATTAATTTGAGGGGGTGCCTCAGCATTTTAGCGAAATTGCTGGTTTTACGGCAGGAAGGAAGGCATGTGTTTTATTCCGACAGCAAGGTAGGCATGTGTTTTTCCAACAGCGGAAACAAAATTTTAAAAAGGGAAAGTTGGCTGCTTTTTGAATTCACCTTGACAGAAAAATTCTGCCACTTGTCCTTCCATTTTTTTCCTATGTAAAGGGGGGTGAGATGCCGACGGAGGCATGCACTCCAGTATGGGGTTCTGCTCCATTTATCCGAAGAGGAAATCCTCTACAAATCCTTCTGGTTATTGTGTGAACTGAGGTTCTTTTTCTTTTGGTGGATGTTGTATTTTCTGTTTGCAATTTGGGGAAAATCATGGGAGTGATCCGATCATGTATTTTGGTCCACGTTTCTTGTTTGCGTGGAAAGTATTGATGATTTTTATTTCTGCTTTCTGATATAGAACTTATAGTTGCAGACAACGTCTGATGTGTATGCCTACCAGTTGCATCTATGGGTTATGCGATTTACATTTTATCGTGTATGCTCTATGGGTTATGCGATTTACATATAATCCGCGATCTCTAAAACTTGGATCCTGTGTGCTTATGCGTCATTGTGAAAGTTATGTGTTATGCCTGCAACTGACTTATCGGCATGTGCATTCGGCGTATGAATTCATACTCGAAATCTAAAGGTTATGTGTTATTCCCACGACTGACTTATCAGCATTAGGCGTATGAATTCATACCCGAAATCTAAAGGTCTTACACCTGTGAACTCTTATGTCGATGGGATTTTTCATATGTGAAATTTATATGTGTATGCCTACCAGTTGCATCTATGGGTTATGCAATTTACATTTTATATTTATGCATGCGATTTTGCATTGATGCATTGGGTGATTTCCATGCACATGTAATTGCATGTTCTGTGTGTTCCTGCGTGTTGCTTTATCCCTATTCCCATGATCTCAGATCTGATGGATGCTGCGATGGCTTGAATTCACACTGCTAAAAACTCTGTGTGTTGGCTTTCTTTATTCCCATGATCTGGTGGATGCAGCAATGGCTTTCTTTATTTCCATGATTTTGTGGTTGCAACAATGGCTTTCTTTATTCCCATGATCTAGTGGATGTAGCAATAGCTTGAATTCACACTATTAAAACCCTTTTGAGTTTTCTTTCTTTATTCCCACGATCTGGTGGATGCAGCAATGGCTTGAATTTTACTGTGTTAAAAAACTTTGTGTGTTGTCTTTCTTTATGCCCATGATCTGGTGGATGCAGCAATGGTATAAATCTATGCTTGTTAAAATTCCTTACCTTCTATGCCCACGATTTCTAGAAAAGAAATCAATTGAAGGTTTGGTTTTTATTGCTTACAATCTATGTGTTTTTATACCACGATTTCCAGGAAAGAAATCGGTTGAAGGCTTGATTTTTATGTTTTTATAATCTCTAGGTATTTGCACCATGATTTCCAGGAAATAAAATCGATTTGAAGGCTGGATTTTATTCCTTATAGACTATGTGTCTTTATACCATGATTTTTCCAGGATGGAAGTCGAATCGGAGGCGGCAATTTTATTCTTTTAGGATCTCTGTTTGAGCAACAAATCGATCTAGAGTTAGAGAGTTATTTCCTTATTTTCTTACTCTGTCATTTGTGTGTGATTACAGAAAAAGGGGTTTCGATCCGGAGTTTGATTTTTTATGAATATGTTCCTTTCCATTGATGAATGCCTTGGATGTTCTTAGTTAAACTTTGTTTGTGATACCGATCTGCTGATAGTTTGAATAACGTGTTTATTAAGACCTCTGCTATTTTGATGCTCGTGATTTGAGGTATTCTGGATATGTTCAATTTTGTTTTCAATATTATAGAGATCCGGTAATTTTCTAATGTACAAAGTTGTTTTCTGTTTGAATGCTGATAGGGAAAACGACTGATTTTGTTATGTTTGATGTGGGCTGGATATTTGTTTGGTATAATTGCCACAAAGGGTCGCACAGAAAATTGACCACAGAATTGTTATCTCTTGTATGATTCAGTATTTAAACTAAGGTTAAAAATGTAGATAATGGAATGGAAGACATTGCAATACCATCTATACCGTCTGTTTTGGCAATCTTAAGTTTAGGGTTTTATTTTGAATGTGCTATTACTTTTAAGTTGTTGATATTTTACTTGAATAGAGCATGAGCATACCTTAAAAGGGTGTGATGATTAATGCCAAATTCAGTCAGGAAGTGTTGATTTAAAGACAAAGTTCGTCATTATTATGAGTTGTAATAAAGAAGGAAATTTCGAGTTGCAAACGTCTCTCTGAGGAGACTTCAGACAAGGTGAACCAGCCATGAATGTGGATGTACCATGACATTGTAATTACTCTCCCATAAGCAATAAAAGAAAAAAAATTGGTGGACGTAGCCTCGTGGACGAGGTGAACCACGTGAATATGGTTGTCTCTGGTTGTCTCGTCCTTTGTACTTTTATGTTGTGAATGTTTAATTTGTTTATGGTGATGTTAGTATGAATGCACTATAAAGGTTTGTTGAATGGAAAAGTTACTAAGCATATTTTTGCAGATTAGAAAGCACATTACTTGGAGGGTGTAAAGCTTTAATAAACAAAAGAAACAAAGAAAATTTTTTACCCCATTTTTCCTCATTCCGCAACAAGATAACTTTGGGGGACATTACATATGGTATCAGAGCCAGCTACAACGCTGGACCCCTCAGAATGGGATAACATGATGATTTTGTAGGAAAGATGAATTATATTGGGAAGAAGTTGCGACATGGTTGTTAATGCCTGATTCAAAACCAGATAAGTACCATGCCAAACACTGTTTCTTTGCATGCTGAATGATTGGTCTCTAGTATAAAAGTATCTTTCCAGGAATACGAAAGGGACGAATATAGACACATTGTTAAAGTGAGCTAGAATGTTTTCCAAATTAATTTAGTGGCAAGAATGGAAGTCTCTATCCTTACACCTATTTTTCCTTATAAAGGGATTTCTTTCTATAATTCTATTTCTTATGGCAAGTCCTGCTCAAGTTAGTTAAAGTTGATAAGGGTGCTGACTTAAGATCTTACTCATAGTCTTAGGACTCCCTTCTAGATAGTTGTAATGGTTGGAAGTTGAATTTATCGTCAAACATTCTTTCTTACTCTTTAGTTTTTCTTATGAGAACAAACGTGATTTTCCATCTTAATGTCATTAACCATGTATAAAGGAAGAATCATCCATCATACAAAAAAATCAGCACCATCTAGATATCAAAGATAGACCTAGTTTTATTACTAAGAAATACTTTTTCCCAAGTGCTAATTCAATGATATTGCTAGTTAATGGTTAAGAAAACAATACTGCCTCGCTCCTCTCACATTAAGAAGTATACACCAAAGTTTTGAGATGTAATCCTTACTAAATTGGGCCTATATGTATATTGAATAAAGAAATGATTGTAGATGTTATCATCTGTGCAGTGTTAAACTGAGTTGTAGACCTCACTCTATTTTAGCTATGTGAAGAGTTGGAAAAAAAAAATGGAAAAAACAGCTTGCTATACTACCATTAACAATATTACATCTAGATTGGAAATCTTCATTAAAGACACTGCTGGGCAATTTACTAATGATATTTAAGTAGATGGGACAATACATATAACAAGTAATGAGATCATGTTTAAGTATTAGTTTGAGGGAGTTGTCTTCTTGACTACATCTTGATATAACTAATATCCAAAACCAGCATGCTGCATTGAAGATGTTAAGCTCAATTCTAGATTGATTTTCCGTCTACTAAAGTCAGGTATTGAATTTGGCAATGTAATAAAATCTTGGAAATTTTTTACAACAATGTATGTGGATTAAGAATCATAGGAGCTATTGTCAGACTTTCCTTTTTGTGAAAGCAATTTAGGAGAACTAAATATGTGACATGATTAGGTTTGAAGTTTCACACGACATTTGGATTTTCAGCTATGATGGTCTTTTATAATGGTAACTTTTCTCTTCTGCCTCAAAACATGAGCGGAAATGAGTTTCGACATATTGAATATATGAGGCATAGGATCAAATGTCAAGTGGTGTTACGCAATGGAATTCACTTGTATTTATTCCAAGCACTGCACAGAAGTATTAAAAGTAGTATAAGAGCATGAGTAACTAGACTGATTACAAATGCACCATTAAAAAGTTTTAGGCTCTTAACAGGGCTGGCAACAGTACCTGGAATTTCCAAGGTAAGCTAAACTTGTGTCTTACATCGCTTAGGATGCTGCATTGAACACCTTATAGTAGGTATTGTAACAGCTTTTGGGAGTCTAAATACATTATGTTTCATTACGGGCTTTGTTCTTAAGCAACACTAACCGAGGCCTAGAAAAGAGTAATAGGTGTAGTTTTAAGTTCAAGGTCTAACACCCAAACTGTAAAGTAAAATGTGTGAAAATGGTACAAAAGAAAGTCACTTCAGATTCTCGGAATCATAGAATGGTATTCAAATGGTGTTTTGACATTTTCTCCTACAGACAAAGGGATTCAGTTAAATCCCCACCAGCTGCATATTAAGGAAATGATTTAATGCTTATTTGTCAAAAACAATTGTTTACTGCACTTTAAAAAAAAAAAAAAAAAGAGAAAAATGTTGTTTTGGCATTTGTTTACCTTGTCTTCTACACCAAATTTGAATGAAAAAGTACATTGTGTCAAATGGAAGTGTTAAAATTTGTAAACGCTAACGTTTTATTAACAATTGTTGGTCACTAAAGACAATTGTGATGACTGGGCCTGCTCAACAGGTCGAACAAATATTCGGTTCCAAAGGTGGCTGGACCAGACGCTTGATGCTCCTCCTATAGCTGTGCACATCCAATAGCATATGACTTGAGTTCTAAATGGACATAAACCTCAGGTAGAGTAGGTGTTGTCAGGGAATTGCTATCAACTTGTCGTAAATTAATAGCTCTTGAAATAATGGTGAATGATGATATAAGTGTATACAAATTGGTTTGAAATACTATCTTGTGAACTATTATAAAGTAGAATGTCTATTGCTTATAATAAGTTCCAATTATATTTCATTAGCTACTAAATGAATGCAAAGTGAATGTAGAACCTAAATGAAAGGTTGTGGTGAAGAGACTCAGGTTAGATGCAATTTTTCAAATGTTTTAATAACTGGTGTGCAAGTAAAGCCTAAGAATCAGGTTGTGCACATAGAGACTATTGATTTTTCTTATGTACTCACAAGGTATGACAACAAATATTTAAAGTCCTGAAATTGGATTTACTTACGAACTTGGGCTACAGTGCAGCTGAGGTAAGTAATAAAATGCATTGTGTTTAAATTCAATAAATGCCTTAGTGGTAGAAAAGAGGACGTTATTATAAAGACTCTTATTTGATGAATGAGAAATGAAGTAAGACATGACTTATGATAAAAAGTTTGATGATGAACTCACCACCTATGGAGTGATTGCAGGCATGGGAAAATTGTGGCCATGAGAAAGGAAAAATCTCCAGGAAAGAGTCGTCACCACAGGGAAGTGGTGATGGAGGTAGTGGATGAAAGCTACATGTTTTCCCTCGGGCCAGCTAGGGACCATTATGCATTCTGGGGACGCTCAGATGTTAGACATTTTGGTTAAGACTCATTCCGCACACATTAAGAGGACTGTCACAAGAGTGGGGGCTCTATGAAGAGAATAACCTCTAGGAGTTGTGGGGGTGTGTGGGAACAGAGGTGCCTAAGCTTGGTGAAGCACCCTGAAGAGCACAAAAGGGAGATAAGCCTAAGGGAGGGTATCGTCCTTGTGTTGGGTGGCTTGATTTGGTACATGAAGTACTGTTAGCACTTGGAGTGCTGGGATGGAGGACATCCAGAAAAAAAGAATAATGCTAGAAAGAGGTATGCACATTATAGGTAAACTTGTACCTATGTGGTATTATGTCTAATTTTGGCAAATAGAACTAACATGTGTATTGGACCCAGTGTGGATTATGGAAATGGTATAGTGATGAATTTCTGAGTTATACATTGTTTCAATGTCGATGATAGTATATATGCATATGTATGATTATAAATGCAGGATGAGAACCAGAGAAAGAATGGAGACAAGGATGGAAAAAAAATAGGCAACACAGAGGATGGTGTTAACTCTAAGGGGGCGAGGATGTAAGATCCCCTCACAACCCCCATCCGTAAATGTAAAACTTAATAATAAATGATGAACAAAGACTTGGGAATTGAAGGAATAATGCTGATTTCCTTAAGACCTAAGTGCTTAGGTGTGTTTACTTTGAGTCATTATGGAAAATTCATAACTAAAACCAAATTGAGGCATAGAGAGCAAAGGAGTCCTCCCTATAACTTATGCTAAGAAACTTAAGCTTGCTCTTGAAAGATCTATATTATGGTCATGTCGCCCGCATGACAATCTAAGAAAGTAATTTACGCTTAGGG
>LPNX010838651.1:361380-375526 GCA_001517045.1 Pseudotsuga menziesii | reverse complement strand
TTATATCATGACCTATTTTAAGGGAATGGTTTTAGTAATTATACACAAGGTTATATTCAACCAATTTTAAATGTGTTTGCACATAGAACTAACAAGATATATAATTATATCAAGAGATAATTACATACAGTAGTGAATAATTCAAGTTGTTGTTTAGAAAATATTTAATGATAAGGTAATGATAATTTAAAACACATTACTTATCTACTTAAATCAAATATTAAAAATACAACAACAAATAAACCTACGGTAATTGCAAATATGAAACACATGACTTAACTAATAGAGATGGATCGCACATCTGGAGGAGACGACCAAGAGAATCAGACTATTACTTGATTAAATTACATGTTTTGACTATGAATGGGATCACAAAAGAAATAAATAATTAAGGAAACAATAGGCTAAGTGGTTGAAAAATATTTTATGACAATTTGAATGCTGTTGTCTTTTAATAGGTTAATTTCCGTTACTATTAATTGGATCTCTCATTAATTTGAGGGGGCGCCTCAGCCTTTTAGCGAAATTGCTGGTTTTATGGCAGGAAGGCAGGCATGCGTTTTATTCCAGCAGGAAGGTAGGCATGCGTTTTTCCAACAGTGGAAACAAAATTTAAAAAAGGGAAAGTTGGCTGCTTTTTGAATTCACCTTGACACAAAAATCCTGCCACTTGTCCTTCTGTTTTTTTCCTATGTAAAGGGGGGCAAGATGCCGACGGAGGCATGCACTCTAGTATGGGGTTCTGCTCCATTTATCCGAATAGGAAATCCTCTACAAATCCTTCTGGTTATTGTGTGAACCGAGGTTCTTTTTCTTTTGGTGGATGTTGTATTTTCTGTTTGCAATTTGGGGAAAATTGTGGGAGTGATCCTTCATGTATTTTGGTCTATGTTTCTTGTTTGCGTGGAAAGTATTGATGATTTTTATTTCTGCTTTCTGATATAGAACTTATAGTTGCAGACAGCGTCTGATGTGTATGCCTACCAGTCGCATCTATGGGTTATGCGATTTACATTTTATCCTGTATGCTCTATGGGTTATGCGATTTACATATAATCTACGATCTCTAAAACTTGGATCCCGTGTGCTTATGCGTCATTGTACATGTTATGTGTTATGCCTGCGACTGACTTATCGGGATGTGCATTCGGCATATGAATTCATACCCGAAATCTAAAGGTTATGTGTTATGCCTGCGACTGACTTATCGGCATTAGGTGTATGAATTCATACCCGAAATCTAAAGGTCTTACACCTACGAACTCTTATGTCGATGGGATTTTTCATATGTGAAATTTATATGTGTATGCCTACCAGTCGCATCTATGGGTTATGCGATTTACATTTTATATTTATGCATGAGATTTTGCATTGATGCATTGGGTGATTTCCATGCACATGTAATTGCATGTTCTGTGTGTTCCTGCGTGTTGCTTTATCCCTATTCCCATGATCTCAGATCTGATGGATGTAGCGATGGCTTGAATTCACACTGCTAAAAACTTTGTGTGTTGGCTTTCTTTATCCCCACGATCTAGTGGATGCAGCAATGGCTTTCTTTATTTCCACGATCTAGTGGTTGCAGCAATGGCTTTCTTTATTCCCATGATCTGGTGGATGCAGCAATAGCTTGAATTCACGCTGTTAAAACCCTTGTGAGTTGTCTTTCTTTATTCCCACGATCTTGTGGATGCAGCAATGGCTTGAATTTTACTGTGTTAAAAAACTTCGTGTGTTGTATTTCTTTATGCCCACGATCTGGTGGATGCAGCAATGGTCTGAATCTATGCTTGTTAAAATTCTTTACCTTCTATGCCCATGATTTCCAGAAAAGAAATCAATTGAAGGTTTGGTTTTTATTGCTTACAATCTATGTGTTTTTATACCATGATTTCAAGGAAAGAAATCGGTTGAAGGCTTGATTTTTATGTTTTTATAATCTCTAGGTATTTGCACCATGATTTCCAGGAAATAAAATCGATTTGAAGGCTGTATTTTATTCCTTATAGACTATGTGTCTTTATACCATGATTTTTCCAGGATGGAAGCCGAATCAGAGGCGGCAATTTTATTCTTTTAGGATCTTTGTTTGAGCAACAAATCGATCTAGAGTTAGAGAGTTATTTCCTTATTTTCTTACTCTATCATTTGTGCATGATTACAGAAAAAGGGGTTTCGATCCAGAGTTTGATTTTTTATGAATTTGTTCCTTTCCATTGATGAATGCCTTGGATGTTCTTAGTTAAACTTTGTTTGTGATACTGATCTGCTGATAGTTTGAATAACGTGTTTATTAAGACCTATGCTATTTTGATGCTCACGATTTGAGGTATTCTGGATATGTTCAATTGCGTTTTCAATATTATAGAGATCCGGTAATTTTCTAATGTACAAAGTTGCTTTCCATTTGAAGGCTAATAGGGAAAACGACTAATTTTGTTGTGCTTGATGTGGGCTGGAGATTTGTTTGGTATAATTGCCACAAAGGGTCGCATAGACAATTGACCATAGAATTGTTATCTCTTGTATGATTCAGTATTTAAACTAAGGTTAAAAATTTAGATAATGGAATGGCAGACATTGCAATAGCATCTATACCGTCTGTTTTGGCAATCTTAAGTTTAGGGTTTTATTTTGAATGTGCTATTTACTTTTAAGTTGTTGATATTTTACTTGAACAGAGCATGAGCATACCTTAAAAAGGTGTGATGATTAATGCCAAATTCAGTCAGGAAATGTTGATTTAAAGCCAAAGTTTGCCATTACTATAAGTTGTAATAAAGAAGGCAATTTCGAGTTGCAAACGTCTCTCTTAGGAGACTTCAGACAAGGTGAACCAGCCATGAATGTGGATGTACCATGACATTGTAATTACTCTCCCATAAGCAATAAAAGAAAACAAATTGGTGGATGTAGCCTCGTGGACGAGGTGAACCACGTGAATATGGTTGTCTCTGGTTGTCTTGTCCTTTGTACTTTTATGTTGTGCATGTTTAATTTGTTTATGGTGATGTTAGTATGAATGCACTATAAAGGTTTGTTGAATGGAAAAGTTACTAAGCATATTTTTGCAGATTAGGAAGCACATTACTTGGAGGGTGTAAAGCTTTAATAAACAAAAGAAACAAAGAAAAAATTTTACCCCATTTTTCCTCATTCCGCAACAAGATACTATTTTGGGGACATTACAGAAGAAATGAACACATTTTGGCATGATAACACTAGGCCTTCTTTTAACACAAAGGATGTCTTAAAATGTTGTAGGGATTCTATGAATACTAAACCACATGTTATCTTGACATGACACAAACTCAATTTTTCGAGATGTTTAAAATTTCCCATGTAGAGCTAAGGCTCGGGAAAAGATCTTTTGAAAAATGAAAGGCTTGGTATGTTAGAATCAATACCATCTAGAACACTTGTTGTTGTAGGTACCACATAGAGTTTGATATATATTATCATACATTTGCACATACACGTCGTTTTTTGCATCCTAGCCATGTACAGTAATGCTCAAGTACAATACCTCCAATGTCATCTAGAGATTTCATCGATAACATAATGTGTCTGAGGAAATATAGGCATGCATATTACTCAAAACAATGTGTAGAGGGTTCTTGCAACAAATGTGGTGGGCTATCATTATGGTATGATTGCATCCATGAGAGTGAAGACCAACCATTCGGGCATATAATTTTCGAGAAGCAGAACTATCACTATGAGACATATCAGCTACAAGATAGGACAGAAAGCAAGAAGAATAAATTGGTGGCTTCACAGGTGATAATGTACATGTATAATATTCATTTAAATGACTATATTTTTGATGTTGTTTTATAAAATTCTTTATTAACATAAAGTAATATTCATGTAAATATTTGTATGTTGTTATATAACATTGTTTATTTTGTTTCCCACCAGGTTCAAAAATGTGAATTTATTTTAGAGTTTCGTGGAGAGATCCAACAATACATTCAACATGTCGATATGGAACGGCGACAATATGAGCAATTTAGAATAGGCTAAGACACCTTCTATCTCAGAACAATACTATCAGTGGTTGAATTTCCAAAAAATTACACCCTACAACCACAAAATGAAATAAAAAGTCAGTACTACCACTCAGAGCTAGTGAGCATAATGGTCCATATCACTTATCGACATGGGCCAGATAACAATGAAGAGAAATGTGTGATATTGAAAGAAAGCCACTTCTACATAATTGACGATTAGACCTGTGACATCCTTTACGTGCAAAATTTCTTTAAATTATTTTATGATCATGTGATAGCTATGGATATACCATTTTGTCCTCATTTGATTTGGTTAGATGGTTGTGTTGGATAGTTCAAGAATGCACATGTATTTCAATGGTTGTGTTTGTTGCACATAAATTACAAGGTGTCACATATATGGAACTACTTTGAAACTGGTCATGGAAAAGGAGAGCACGATGGCACTGGTCCATGCATAAAAACTTCCCTTAGAAGAGACGAGATGAAGTTTACAGGTTCTCACCTTCGAGACATTGCATCTATAGTGAAATGGTGTGCATTTGTGATGGGAGAACACGCAACAAGGAAAGACCTAGTGTGGAGAATATTGTGGGAGGTGACAAATGTGGACCGATCCAACACACATAAGGTGAACATAGTCCATGGAACTTGATAGTTTCATTCAATTAGAATATCAGACAGCTCGGTGTTAGGATTATAATCCTACCTTTCCCAATTTTGTCAATTATGTCTAAATCAGGAGTCCTTTCAGTCTATTTTTAGTCACTAGCATCACTGGGTCCACTTAGCCTAATTCGGGCACATGTACTAGTTACTAAAGTGTGGGGAACACTAATTGAGGGAAACTTCCACTGATTGCACTTACATGCATTAGCTTAGGAGACTCCTAGATCAATTCTTACAAATTAGGAGCCACTAGGAGTGCTGATACCAACCTCTATTATTTGAGTTCAGTTGGAGACTAGTCAAGCTCAGTTAGGAGTCAGTTACATTTAGTTCTAGTCCATTACATTCAGTTCTACTCAGTTAGCACTAGGATTGCAGCATGGCTACATGCAGGTGAGGTGCATTTACTCATCTACTTGAGTCAGTTATACTAGTTAACATTGGATTAGACACTTGAGTTGGGATTTTTAACTCCAATAATGATTTAGACAAGATCAGATAACAATGTAGTCAAGTAGAGTCAAACTAATTAGAATTTCCTCACATGGATTCGAATTACATGAGGCTATTTACCCATTTTACTTCATTTTAATTAATTATCTAATTAATTTTGATTAACGAAATCATTCACAGTTGCAAGCCATTTTTTCACTGTTTCATTCTTCAATTTCTAAGTAAAATTGTATGATCTATCTTGTGAGTTGTGTGTTGGTTCACAGATCTATGTGCTCAATTTAATATGGAATCAGAGCCTCGGTAGGACAAGGCTTTTCTCCTACTATAGATTCATACTTGGATCAAAATATTTTTTTGAGCAAAATTTCTCCTTCCAGTACTGCACCAAAAGTGGATAATTTACCACTTAATATCCCAAGTAAAGGAATTGTTGATCAAGCTTTCTTGATCAACTATGTTGGGTGTGATAAAATTTCCAAAAGTGCAGACTGTCAACCTTATTTTTTCTATTTTATTATGTGATTTATAGGTTTATTAGTCTTCTTCACTGCATTCGCTACAAGCAGCTCAATCTCCTTCACTACATTTGAAATGGCCCCTCCAATGGAGCTTCTCACTCCTTTCAACTACCACCAGTGGAAGGAGTACATGGAGATGTAGCTTTGATCCAAAAGACTCTTCAAACTTACAATGGAGACAAAGGTAGAGCCAATGCATTATGTTGACAAAGAAAAGTACTGCAATAGGCTTGATGAAGCATATGGATTCTTGTGCCTCTCAATATCTCGAGATCTTCTCTTACACATCAATGGATTGAAGACTCCCAAGGAGGTTTGGAATAATCGTGCTTCCTTGTTTGATAAGAAAGATGACCTGAGGATCTATCAGCTAGAGAATGAGCTGATTTCTCTTCATCCATCGAACTTTGTAACATGGAATGACTTCTTCACCAAATTCAAGCATCTAGTGTTCCAGTTGAAGTTGTGGAAGGTTTAGAAGGAGGATGATCAACTCATCCTTGCCATTCTCTCAAAACTTGGTGCAGACTACTCAGTATTTGTATCAACCTTTCATTTACTGAAGCTCACTACTCCAAATTGGAGGATTCCTCCTCTTAATTCCTTCATTGAATCTCTCACTCAAGAGGATGACAAGTTGATCGAAATGGGGATCATTCGATCTTCCAGAGATCAAGCACTAGTTTCAGGAGGACCTAAGGTAGTGAGTGATAAAGGAAATCAAGTGAATGAGTCTCTTCTAGATAAAGAACAGTCAAAATATCCTTCAGGTTTGAAGAGAAGCAAGAAAAATGGCAAAGGAAAGACCCTATGTTCTTACTGTGGAAGGGGCTTTCATCCAAAAATCTCTTGTATGAGAAGAAAAATTGATGGGATGGCTCTTATTATGAAGAAACATAACATTACTGTACCTGCTAGAGCAAGGAAGGCTCACCATAGAGAAGAAACTGAAGAACATGAAGAGACATGCCATGCACTGAAGGCTAGCTATTCAATAGCACATGCCTTCCTCATTGATTCTGTAGCTTCTAATCATATGGTTACATCTAGAGAATCATTCTCTTCCTTGCAGTCTTCTGATGGTCCTAGTATTCATATGGGTAATAGCATTCAAATTCGAGTGAAAGGGAAGTGTTCTATCAAGCTTGAACATGGAAAGTTCAAAGATGCGCTTTATGTGCCTCCTTAGCTACAAATTTGTTATCTGTATACCATATGACTCATACTCGCTCTCCAAAGTGAGTGATATTTGTTCTTGACTCAGTGGAGATGAAATATATCTCTACTGGGAACATCATAGAGAAGGGTGCTACAAATCATGCCTCTAAGGAATATGAGCTCTCACACTTCATGCCATTTTCAGAACCAGTGCACTCTCAGCTGCCACTTGATAGGGAAGGTAAAAAAATTCCATCTACTTCTTTTGCAGTTTCCACTAGTATTGCAGAACTAGTTGTATCAGTTTATGAGTTTGAGATTCAAGGTGATTTAGATCTAGATACAGTCCCTACAACCAAGCATGAATCTAGGAAGATGTCTAGAAATCCATCTGACACACAAAAGACAAAGACCCTTGCGCTATGTCATGCAATCTCACATCCTTCATAGAGATGCAACAAACTCCTTGTGAGATGCTACATGGCAATATATGATCAGATACACTGATTTCAGAAGAATAGAGTGGATCATACACCTCTTCATCCAGAAAGAGGAAAAGGTTACATTCCTCCTTCCTTCCATCATTATTTTGGGAGAAGATGGAGAAGTACACATGTCAGGCCCTAGGATACTTGTGCGCATAACATCATGCATGATGCTTCACTACATCACATAGTTGAAGGTTGCATCAACATATTTTCAAGTTTTTCAAACTTGAATCCTAATTCTATATTCTTAGTTAGAGGGGGGGATTTTTTCCCATGTGGTTTTTTCCCTAGCTCCTTGTATTGAGCAGTTAATTTACTTGCTGTAGTGGGTGGACTATGGTCTTAGTTACCACGGCCCACAAATTGTCCAAGTTAGCATTCAGGGGGGTGTTAGGATTATAATCCTCCCTTGCCCAATTTGGTCAATTATTTCTAAATCAGGAGTCTTTTCGGTCTATTTTTAGTCACTAGCACCATTGAGTCCACTTGGCCTAATTGGGGCACATGTACTAGTTACTAAAGTTTGGGGAACACTAATTGAGGGAAATTTTCACTGATTGCACTTGCATGCATTAGTTTAGGAGCCTCATAGATCAATCCCTACAAATTAGGAGCCACTGGGAGTGTCTATACCAACCTCCATTAGTTGAGTTCAGTGGGTGACTAGTCAAGCTCAGTTAGGAGTTAGTTACATTCAGTTCTAGTCCCTTACATTCAGTTCTACTCAGTTAGCACTAGGATTGAATGGTTGCATGTAGGTGAGGCACATTTACTTACCTATCTCAGTCAGTTAGACTAGTTAACACTAAATTAGACACTTGAGTTGGGATTTTGAACTCCGATAATGATTTAGACAAGGTCAGTTAACAATGCAGTCAAGTAAAGTCAAACCAATTCGAATTTCCTAACATGGATTCGAATTACATGAGGCTATTTAGCCATTGTACTTCATTGTAATTAATTATCTAATTACTTTTGATTAATGAAAGCATTCACAGTTGTAAGCCATTTTTTCACTGTTTCATTCTTCAATTTCTGAGTAAAATTGTATGATCTATATTGTGAGCTGTGTGTTGGTCCACAGATCTATGTGCTTAATTTAATACTCGTCCCTACAAATTTGGAAAATATTGAAGGATTTATTTTGCGGTAGAATAGGATGATTGTGAGTACACAGATATAGTTGATATACGGGATCGAGTGACACTTGGCACCGATTTGAAGGGGGATAATGAAATAGACCTAGTGGAAGATGATTAGACATATATTTCTACATACTATGATCAAATATCGGATCTCATACGAGCATGTACAAAAAAGTAAATTTGTAGTACCTAAATCACTACTAGCCTTTACATTTAAAGAAATTTTATTTATGTTCCATGGAAGACCTTTTTTAATAAATGTATTGTTAACTTGACCTATTTCCTTTCACAAGTCAGATATATGCAGTGGTTCCCCCAAAAAATAATGAATGGGGATTTGACTATTGGTTGGCTCGTTTCTTAGAGGGGAAATATACCATTCTCAAAACTGTTACAAATGATGAAAATATTGAATTCCCAACTGGATTGATGGTTATAAAAAGGGAGTACTTAATACTAGCAACACAACAAAAAAGGAAGGCTGGGTATGTCTATCAAGATTATAGACCAAGAGCTATTGTATACCACTTCACCAACCTGGTAGTTGGTATAAACATCAAGCTATAGCATGGGGACTTCACTTAGTGAACCTCTCACATAGCATGTGCGATTGTGGGATATTAAAGAATACCCTTAATTTCAAGAGATATTGACCCAAACTCTTTTTGTTGAAACCCCCTCCCAATACTTAAAACCTCCTCCCCACCCCTTTTTATATCTCAATCCTTATAAACCACCCTACCAAGCTGCACCTTAAAGCCCTCATTCCCCCAATACCTGCAATATATTGGTTCAATTTTTGATCATTTTAAAACCCACAATATGAACTAACGTGATAGTTTATTGGTCAACAAGTGAAGCCCCTGTGAGCTGCAGACACTTTTCAGAAAAAATAGTTCACATGTATGATACTTGCTACCTCATTTAGAGCATGAGAGATTGATGGACACCATCGAAAACAGAGATGATCCATATTCCCTACTCGAGTGAGTGCATTGTCAGGTGTTACTAGATTGTCTAGGGTGGCTAGATTGTCATGTGCATTATTTAAACTTTAAAGTGCATGCTAAAGCACAATTTCAATACCATTGACCTATACAATTTCAATACTATCTATGATTGACGAATACCATTCACGTAAATCCTACTACTCACAATGTATTGGATAGTATAAACGTGATCCTACAGCCTCAGGTGAGTTATCTATAAATAATGTTTGCACAATTTCATTGGGTTCTCTTTATTTTCTTATGAGAATACTAATGTTTATCCTTTCATGTGCCTAGGATACAAACAAAATCTATGGCACATTGGAGGTGCCAAGAACTAACTGTCTTTAGGCACCACCAAATAGAATTCAGAATATAACATGCTCCAGAGTTGTTGCAATTTACTTTTAATGTTTTTTTTTAATATTAATGCACATTTAGTTACATTCGTGAGTCAACTCTTGCAACTCTTGCATTGGTATGTCAAATCTTCCAAACACTCCACCGTACAACTATTGGTAGTGTTCCCATAGCGGCCTTTCCCATACACAACTACAAGAGCCAACAACATGCAATTATGCTCCTTCGTTTGGTTTTTTGCTCCAGGACCGAAAGTCACCAAGTGTCTGTGAACCACATTTTGAGGCGAATTTCAACAGGAAATAAATCAAAAATCGGAGGTTGTATCGATGAACCATCACCTCCATTGGTCTTTTGGCATGTCAATACATCTAGGCGATCCTCTCCACCATGTTTGCATGGTGCAGTGACTACATTTTGCATTGATTTCATAAACTAGGGTTTTGCTCAGTTTCCTTCAATGCAACTCTTGGATTGGTGGGTAAACTCTGTAAAAAAATCCATCATGCTACTATTGGTAGTGTTTCCATATCATCCTTTCCCATACACACCTACAGGAGCCAATGGCATGCAATTAAGCTGTTCTGTTTGGTTTTTCGCTCAGGACCGAAAGTCACCAAGTGTCTGTGAACCACATTTTGAGGCGACTTTCAACTGGACATAAATCGTCAACTGGAGGTCAGATTGATGAACCGTCAACTTTGGTCATCTCTTGGAATGTGACTACATCTAAGGGGCCCTCTCCACCTTGTTTACATAAATTGGTGACTACATTGTGCATTGATTTCATAAACTAGGGTTTTGCTCACTTTCCTTGAATGCAACTTTTGCATTGATGGGTCAACTATGCAAAAAACACCACCATGCTACTATTGGTAGTGTTCCCATATTGTCCTTTCCCATATACACATGAAGGATCCAACTACATGCAATTATGCTGCTCTGTTTGTTTTTTTCTCTAGGACCAAAAGTCACCAAGTGTCCTTGAACCACATTTTGAGGCATCTTTCAACTAGACATAAATCGTCAACCGAAGGTTAGATCGATGAACTGTCGACTCCGTTGGTCTCCTGGCATGTGACTACATATAAGGGGCCTTCTCCATGGTGTTTTCATGGCCCTGTGACTACATTGCACATTGATTTCATAAAATAGAGTTTTTCTCAGTTTCCTTGAATGCAACTCTTGCATTGGTGGGTCAAATTTGCAAAAAAATCCACCTTGATACTATTGGTAGCGTTCCCATATCAACCTTTCCCATACACACATGTAGGAGCCAATGATATCCAATTATGCTGGTTTGTTTGGGTTTTTTCTCTAGGACCGAAAGTCACCAAGTGTCCCTAAACCACATTTTGAGGCAAATTTCAATTGGACAAAAATTGTCAAGCGGAGGTCGGATCGATGAACCGTCAAATCTGTTGGTCTGCTGGAATGAAACTACATATAGGGTGCCCTATCCACCATTTTTTAATGTCTGAGTGACTGCGTTGTGCATTGATTTCATAAACTAGGGTTTTTCTCAGTTTCCTTGAATGCAACTCTTGCATTGGTGGGTCAACTATACAAAAAACTCCACCGTGCTACTATTGGTAGTGTTCCCATATTGTCCTTTCCCATACACACATATAGGAGGCAATGGCATGCAATTATTCTGCTCCATTTGGTTTTCTCTCCAAGACCGAAAGCCAAATAGTGTCCGTGAACCACATTTTGAGGTGACTTTCAATTGGACATAAATCCTCAACAGGAGGTTGGATTGATGAACTGTCAAATCCTTTGGTCTTCTGGTGTGTGACTACGTCTACGAGGCCCTTTCGACATCATTTTCATGTCCTGGTGACTACATTGTTCATTGATTTAATAAACTAGGGTTGTAATCAATTTCCTTGAATGCAACTCTTGCATTTGTGGGTCAACCTTGGAAAAAACTCTACCATGCTACTATTGGTAGTGTTCACATATTGGCCTTTCCCATTCACACCTACAGGAGCCAATGACATGCAATTATGCTGCTCCATTTTTTTCTTCACTCCAGGACCGGAAGTCACCGAGTATGAGTGAACCACATTTTGAGGTGACTTTCAACTCAACATAAATTTTCTACCGGAGGTCCGATCGATGAACTATTCCCTCTGTTGGTATCCTCGTATGTGACTACATCTAGGAGCCCCTATTCACCATGTTTTCATGGCTTGATGACTACATTGTGCATTAATTTCATAAAATAGGGTTTTGCTTAGTTTCCTTGAATGAACTCTTGCATTGGTGGGTCAACTCTGCAAAAACCTCCACCGTGCAACTATTGGTAGTGTTCCCATATCAACCTTTCCCATACACACCTACAAGAGCATTAGAGGAAATTTGGGGTCTAAAATGGGCCTTATAGGAAAACGCACCAACAATAAATTTTGTGAGTTGGAATTCAAGAACTAATAGAATTTCAGTAAAATGAGGCAACCATAATGGTTGAATTGACATATTTGTCATAAAAGAAAACTACTTTTTTTGTTCGTATTTTCGACATATCTCCCTGTGTTTTTACTCAAATTCTAAGCGGGAGAGCTCATTGGATGTGGAATTTAATTCCAAATCCAACGAGTACCCACACTGCATACTTTTGATAGACCTTGCTACCTTGAAAACAAGAAATACATAAAAAACATGATGATGCTGTCATCGTGATGTTTTTTCAACTATTTCTTGTTTTTGGGGTAGATTCATCTGTCAAAAGTATGCAGTGTGGGTACTCGTTGGATGCAGAATTAAATTCTACATCCAATGAGCTCTCCCGCTCAGAATTTGAGCAAAAACACAGGGAGATATGTCGAAAATAAGAATAAAAAAGTAGTTTTTTTCATTCTTCCCCCAAAATTAATAACTATTATTTTCTTATTTTAACTATTATTTTCTTATTTTAACTATTATTTTTATTATTTTCCTTAGGAGGCCCATTTTAGACATCAAAGTTCCTCTAAGTCCAGCTGTATGCAATTATGTTGCTCTGTTTGTTTTTTCGCTCCACGAGCGAAAGTCACCTAGTGTCTTTGAACCACATTTTGAGGCAACTTTCAACTGGACATAAATCGACAATCAGAGGACCTATCTATGAATAGTGCACTTCATTGGTCTCCTAGCATGCGACTACGTCTAGGGGGGCTTCTACATTGTGTTTGCATGGCCCAGTTACTACATTGTGCATTTCTTTCATAAATTAGGTTTTTTCTTAGTTTCCTTAAATGCAACTCTTTCATTGGTGGGTCAACTATTGCATTGGTGGGTCAACTCTTGCATTGGTGACACACATATGCTAATTTATGAAGTCTCATTAATTTTCCCTAGTTCAAAACTTTTCTACATGGCATCATAGTTTTTTTTGGTTGGGATCACTCTATAAGTGAAAGAGGGATTTGGTATTCCAATTGTTGTGTACTTAGGTTCGGTGCTTGAATTTGTTGATATTATTGGGTGTGATATCCTAAGTTTTTTGGGAGAATCTCTTGGAACCTAAAAAAAAATTTCTTCTTCATATTGTTGTTTTTTTTAACATGGATATGGCTATGCTATCTTCCTTACATTTTAAGATTGTTTCTAGACTTGGATGGTACATAGACATTGGATATTTAAGACGTGTGACATATGATAGGTCATTATTAAACATGTTTCAAGATCAAGATAGAGGTATGAGTGTGGATCTTTGTTATGATGCTACTTATCACGTGTGATGAGTTGGCTCTATTTCCTTCCAAATTCCTTAGGTGTTGTTCTTGATTTGAGTGATGTTCTATTTGTTCCTAGTTTGAATAAGAATGTTTTGAGAGAATTCCTTATATGATATACGTATAGCATAAAGTTCAATTTGAAGGAAAATAGTGCACCATTGTTGTTTGTAGTTTGTTGAGAGAGGGTGGTCTTTACAGGTTTCTTGTTGATCAAGTGGCACTTGTACATTCCATGGAGAGGAAAGATGGGCCATCTATTTTTTGTGGAGGCATATTTAAAGAATGCATGGTGAGATGTCATGAATATAGGTTCATGGGGGGTTCACTGGAGAGGAAATATCATATCACATCCATTCATATTGTGGGTTTAAATACTCTTAAAAACCTCAAAAATATATTTCCTCGTATTAAGGGGTCAAGGGGGGATTTTAATTTGACATAGTAATATAAATATTGGGATGGGTTGAGGAATAACATTCAAATAATGGTATTCATTCATATATATAGCTTCTTCTTCATATGTTTCAATGTCGCCTATAGATCCCTCTTATAATGACTCTCAAACTCTAAACCAACAAACTCATAAAAAAGAACATGCATTAAATTTGTCAATTGTGAACTATCTTCT
>LPNX010838651.1:337216-360825 GCA_001517045.1 Pseudotsuga menziesii | reverse complement strand
ACACACATATATACATACACACACACACACACACACACACACACACACACACACACACATATGTATACACATATATGAAGAAGATTATTCTCAATTGATAAATTCAATGCATGTGTTGTTTGATGTTCAACATTGAACAACACATGCATATATATGAATTTTTCTCTTTAGACCAAATATCAAAATGGTCTCTTGGCTTGATTAAAAACGGTACATAGTATGTTAAAGATTGATTTTTAATCCATTAAAGTAACCATTTTTTTATAAAAAGAACAAATGGTCATGTTATAAGGGAATTCCATATAATTTATTTTAGGAATTTAGATAGGAAATGAAGAGCATCGGGTCCAATTTTGAAATAGTTTTGACTCGTATAGATAGAGAATTGAGATTCATTTATTGTGGAAGAATTTGTGTTCACTAAACTTGGAATACTTTAAGCATAAGAATATATCTGAACATAATTTATACAAATAATAAGAGTTTTATTTTACCATATTTTACTGTGCATGTATTAAAAATCACATACAAATAGCTTAAAAAAAGAATAGAAAAATTATACTTAACTTAAAATTGATTGCAAATGAGTTAAATTTCAAATAGTTTGGATTCCTTCCCTTTTTCAAATAACAAATCTTCCTGAAACATAATGATATTGCCTCCTTCCTTCATACAATTGGAAAATGTGTATAGTGTCAACTCTAAGTTCTTCTTTCTTGAGTCACGTGTTCTCCTTTGTGCAATGAGAAAAAGCCAATCCAACTTTCAAACTAGTTATAACCAAAGAAAAGGGAACCAAACGTTCTTAATTCCCTTGATTGCAAGAATAAAGGTAGAGGAAGTGGAGGAAATTCATTACATCTTTTGAATGACCCAAATTGAATCTATGCATATGATCATATGGTGTTAATGGAAAGTAAGAGGTTTTTTTCTATGTTCATTGATTCAAACATTAATGATGTTTGTTTTGATAGGAAGGTATGAAAGTCCGTTAATGAAAATGTTTCAATTTTGAATTTGTATGGAGTTTAATTTATTAAGCTTATAGAAAACATGATTTCCCTATGGCTATACTTGTATTTACATGATATAAAATTGGTAAATTGGCAGGTTGTGGTGTGAAACATCTATAATTCTCATATTTTCTAAGAACTACAGTCTCTATTAGACTATCGATACTTTAAATTATTTTTACATTGATCTCTTGAATGGGTTTCCTTTTATGCATTTTCCCTTCCCCATTATTATTTTGTTGGGTCTTTCACTATACAACACTACAAATCGATCAGTTGCCCCTATAATCCCATGGGATCATCATTAGCATTATACTATTATTTTTTTTAGCATCCTATTTGTTTATACGAATATGCATTAGGGCTCGTGTTTGTTCCCACTTGGTAATATGATATAAAGGGTGTGTTAAAATGGGTTAATAAAATGGATACATACAATATATGGTGGAACTATGGGTTTTATTAATTGGAGAGGTATATTGGGATGGGGAATGAAAAAATACAGTTTTAGGAGGCAATTTCCAATATTTAGTGAAATTAGGGGTATTATTTAATATCTTGTGAACGGTCATGCTATGTAACCAGTTCACTAAGTGAACCCCTTTTGGATAGGTTTAGAACCTATAGATTGATTCTAGGATTAAAAAGATGAGAGTGTTTTCGACTATAGGGATAGGGTTGTTGGAATTTTTTAGGTAGAGGGAATTGACCTTGATGATACTCTTTCTTGAAAATTCTCTTAGAAAGAGATACATGACCTATATCAGGCTAGTGTGTCGATTGTCAAAGGTTTTAAGGTGTGTGAGAGAGGTTATGATGTTAAAAAGTTGATGATATCCCTACATGGGTTGTTGATTGTACCATGATCTTGGTATTTTATTAAGTATGAATTTCTAAATTTTTCTATCTTTTTTATTTTCATAGATATAATTCATTTGTCTTGGTCTTGTACAGAGATGTGATTATCTTTGTAGGATGTCTTGAAAAACTTATAATGTGGTGTCTAGTGATTTTATTCCATGGTGTTGAATTGAGGGATGATGGATTTTGGAAATTTGTTGATGATGTAGAGTTATGTTCCTTCATATCCACAGGTGGTCAACATTCTTGGAGGTTTGAGATGTTGTGATCTAACTAGATGGTAGGTATAGTGGATTTTCAATGGGGTCTAACTTGTATTGGTGAAAAAACTTTTTTTTTATAAGATGGAGTATTAGCTTTCAAAGTTACTACAAAAGAGTTTACACCATGTTTAGGGGTGCTTCATGAGACTTGGGGTACATGGTGTATGATTATCCCTTGGATGGTACATGGTACATGATGTTTAGAGGTGCATTACTTAATGGTTACTTGATCTTAGTTGGATACTTGCATGAGTCATACATTCTTCCTTGGAGTATTGAAGATATTCAAATAGTTAGTAGGATATGTCATGATAAGGTCTAATATATTATCATAATATTACATAGGTGAACCCCACATTAAGTATCATTTTAATTAAACACAAACTTAATCAAAGACATAGTTAAGCATATCTAAAAGGAATAAATATCATGTTCCCATATCAAGTCAACCATATATATAAATCTGAACCTTTCTTTATATTATATGTACATATAATGTCCTCAAAAATGGCATGCGATGGCCATAATACAAAATAGTGGATCATACTATACATATGTGTGTATGCAAACAAAATGGTGCATGTATGTATCCCCCGTTATACATGAATTCTATTTATCCCCCCTTTCATTTCCACTGTCAGTGGCTTTTGAGAAGTCTATCTTTGTTTTTTGGTTGCTCGATGGTGTTCCCCAGTGCTGAGCAAGAGGATCATATCTCATTTTTGGAGAGTGTACACAAACCAAAAATTGTAAATTAGTTTACCAACCTATAAAAATTCTATGTACATTTGTTCAAATTCCAAGCCAATATAACATTTTTACTTATTGTCCTTATGTAAGTGATGGTGGGTCGGGGCATAACTATATGTACCGCCAATGCCTCACTAACATCCTGCAAAAAATAAATTGTACCAACAATTATATACATGTACAAACCTATATAAGATGATAAATTATATAAATATTTGAAACTTTATCTACATCCTATGTTGACTTTTTCAAAGAAAGTGACACATACATGTACCTTTGGGGGGGGGATAGGTGGGTGAGAAGTGGCCCCGATTGGGTTCTCTTTAAACACCACTCGCTCACTAGAAGGCTGCATAAAATGATATATGTCAATGTCAGCAAATCAATGGGTGCACCAAAAAGTTACTTGCATGTACAAAGAAAACTATACTGCATGGAGGGACAATGGCTTTTTCAAAGAAAGTGAGACATACATGTACCTCGGGAGGGGGGGGGAGGGGGGTGAGAAATAGCCCCAATTGGGTGCTCTTCAAGAACCACTTTCTTACTAGAAGGCTGCGTAAAAAGTGCTATATGTCAATGTCATCAAATCAATGGGTGCACCAAAAAGATACTTGCATGTACAAAGAAAACTATACTACATGGAGGGACAATGAATTTTTCAAAGAAAGCAAGACATACATGTACTCGGGGCGAAGAGGTGGGTGACCAGCAGCCTCGATTGGGTGCTCTCCAAGCACTACTTGCTCACTAGAAATATGCATAAAATAATATATATGTCAATGTCATCAATTCAACAGGTGCACTAAAAAGATACTTGCATGTACAAAGAATACTATACTACATGGAGGGACAATTGGGGAAACATATGTACAAGATAAGCGACATATACATATACATGGGGGATGTGAAGAGGTGGGTCACCAGTGGGTGAAACAATTAACACTAACCTAAAAGGATGGGCATATGCATCGGTGATCAAGGCCGCTCGGTGGGAAAATCTATCCAACATATGTTCTTACATAAAAAAACATAAAGATACAATTATAAAATTTCAAATAATTAAAAAAGTACATGTTGAATAATTAAAAGCATAATTAAAATCATACCTTTACTTGTGAATATTTCTCTATCTGTGACAGACCTGTCTGAGATGCAACATACTCATCATGCCCACCCTACATAAAATATATTGTATCAATATTAAGATGTATTAAATGTGTCAATACCTACTATAAATATATAAATCATGATGATAAATCAAAAATTAATGTTCTTACAAGTAATGGTGAAGCACCAAAATCATACGCAACATTGACTGCTGCATCCATATCATTAGCATCAACAGGAGGAGTATGGGATTCTGGGGTGTCATTGGACACCAGCTGTAAATGTGTTCATGTACATTGTCAGATACTTAAAATATAAATAATTTATGAAACAATTGAACATTGTGATACAAAAAATAATAAAATATGTGAAGAACGAGTTTGACTTACATATTGGAGTAACCCATCACCATGAAACTCTGAAGAAGGCCCATAGCATATGTTTCAACAAGTTGTGCAAGGATGTGGCATGACATGTTGCTCTAAACCCTCTGTATCTCATAGGGTCTGGAGACCAAAATGGATCCTCTGTGTGTGATGGTACAACCCCAAATGTGCTAGCCTCAGATGTGTCGACCCCTTGACCTACATTGCCCTCGACAACAGTCCCATGTTGAAGCAATGTATTTTCCAAATGGAATAATGTCTCCCATGTGTCATCAATCACAGGACCTATAGGAGGATATAACCGAGGGGGGTTTGGTGTACGTGGAGGTCATCGTACATGGTTTGGATCAGTCCTTGCCCCTTTCCTATCTTGGGGAGTCTCATGTCCTACCCTCTGGAACTCTAAAATATCAAAGTAATTTACATGTTTACCCAATATAAACTCGGCATACAAATTCTTCAGGAAATAGAATGGGATGTCTCTATTCCCACGAGGGTCTTCTTTGAATACCATGTACCAGTAATCTATCTAGTTGGGTTTAATATTTGGTTCTATGCACTAGTCTATAGAAATGTGTGGTTGACTAGTGGGAGGAACCAATCCAGTGCTAGGGTCCCAGAATAGTGAAAAATGTTGGTCTTTTGTTATCTTTAATTTCTTTATATCTTTATAGCTCAACCGAGAGGAATAGTATTTCCTTTGGGAATCCTTGTAGGAGATAATGCTATATAGTGCTCGCTGGGAATTGTAAATTATATTTGTAATGTTATCTGGTGCCTCTTCCAATGATCATCTTAAGTGCCCTCCCCTCTAAAAAGTGAACTAAGGCATCTCAATGCGCCCAAATGAGCAAGAATTTCAAAATTCCTATTGTGTTCCTTCTTCATGTGTTCGATGTTTGGATTTGGGTTATTGGTGGTTTGATTTTAAACATTTTCTTTAGGATTTGTGTTGTTTGTTAATATAAAAACAAATTTTTTAAAAAAGAATTAATATTTCATTCTTTGTTTTAATTAAAGATTTATTAAATTAAAACAAAAAATCAAAACAATTCTTTCCTAATCCAAAACCAAAAAATCAAAGCAATTCTTACTTTCCATTTCATTCAACCTTGTCAACATTCTCCCTCAAAATGTGCCCTTCAAATCACATGCAATCTAAATCACCTTCCCAATATATCCCCTTCCGTTCTTGGCAGTTTGCAATGCAAAATAAACAAATAGAGGCCACGAGACTGTGTTTTTTTTATAAGTTTTACAAATTTCACTTGCAATATATCACACTTGTGATTTATAACTCTTCCAAAACACTTGTGCGATATATCACACTTGCGATATAATTTGACCAGCTTTTCCTTTGGTTTTAGGCTAAGTTTTTTCCGAACCAAACCATCAATAACGCATATGTATTATGGATTTTGTTTTTCGTACTTGCATTTTGGATTTATATAATGGCATTAAAAAGTGGAACCATCTCCGTGCATGCTCCCTATCATAATTTTTTTCGTGTTCTTTAAGCTTCCCAAACTCATAAGCTATAACATAATTTTCCGAAATTAATACTCCTCCTAAACCTTGTTTGCATGCATCCAAACTTATGAAAAAATATTTGTATGGATCAACAATCTTTAGGATAAGGGTTGTTGTTAATAAGTGTTTTAATTTATTAAAACTACCTTCACATTTTTCATTCCAATCACATTTCTTACATTTCTTTTGTAATGAGCTTATAGGATACACAATATTAGAAAATCCTTCAATGAATTTATGATAATAGCTTGTAATCCCCATAAAAGATCTTATATCAGTTACATAATTGGGAATAAATCATCTTGCGATAGCTTTAGTTTTTTCATGATCTATGGATATCCCTTCTTTAGACACCACATTTCCTAAATATTGAATTTATCTTTGAAAAAGTCACATTTGCTAAACTTGGCAAATAATTGATGTTCTCTTAACAGTTGTAAAATTATTTTTAAGTGTTCTTCACACTCTTGTTTATTCTTAGAATAGATTAATATGTCATCAATAAACATGACTACAAATTTATCGACTTATTTACTTAATATCTTGTTCATTAGAAACATAAAAGATGTCACTTCATTTGTCAACCCAAAGGGAATTACGACAAATTCATAATGACCATATGTGGTTTTAAAATATGTTTTAAAGATATCTACATCTTTAATTTGTACTTGATGATATCCATATCTCAAGGCCATTTTAGAAAATATTGTTGCTCCAAAAAACTGATCAAATAGATCGTCAATACAAGCTAGAGGATATCAGTTTTTTATTGTCATTTTATTTAAGTATCTATAATCTATACATAATCATAAATTACAATTTTTTTCCTTTACAAACAGTACTTGTGCTCCGTGTGTGCTCCCCATGGGTAAAAACTTGGTAGAATGTATTTTTTATCAATCAACTCTTGTATTTGTGATTTTAACTTATTAAGTTCCAAAATATTCATATTATATGGACTTATGTTGAATATTATTATGAACACTAGGATTTTTTTATGTCATGTTCATTATTATAAATATTGACAAGTTTCCAACGACCATTACTGATGGTTATGAGTGCATTGAAAGGGAGAAATGGTTAGTCATGGATCACCAATTTCCTTTATATGAGTGTCATGGAGAAAAATATTTGTCATCTAATGTTGAGTTGGAACCCAAATTAAGTAAGATAGAGACAATTCCAATCCAAGGAAGATTTTGGAAAAAGACCCAAAAAAAGTCAAATAAGGAAATATTTTATTTACAATTTTTTTTAAAGAAATTAGGATCAAATTGGCAAGCCCACAAAAAATATTATCTTCATTTTAAATTTCATCATCATTATTATTTTTTTTTTATAAAAAATGAGTAAAGATTTATATTAAAGAGTCCATAAATAAAAGAAACAACTAAAAGATATAAAGAGTTTTAGAGTTTGATAAAAAAATTATATATAAGATAAACCTACACACATAGTTCTTCATGAGGGCACACCATGTAAATATAGTAACACTTTCTTATGGAAATTAAAATTGTATTGTCTTATTGTCCAACTAGCAAAATACATGTAAAAACGATAAGCAAAAATTATATTTAGCTAATTTTTTTACCACCATGGACTTGCTACATAGACACATCATCTCACTCTAAGCCATGGTCTTCTTATGAATGTGGTTTATTTGTCATTGGCACACTAGTTTCACACTAGTTTGTTGTACAATTTATTATGAAGATCCATATCCTTTACTGAATCAATGGAGTTATTTGGATGTCACTTCATATTTTTGGAACTACATACAAGCCCCAATATGATATTATAGTTCTTTTGAAAGTCAATTGCTAACTTATCATTTTTATATCCCATTCATTCAATTTAACTTATATTTCTTCTTGTTTGTCCTCTTGTTTTTGCATACCAATGCTAAGATGCTCAATAGCCTACCTCATTCATTTCAACTACCTTATCAATCTTCTAAGAAACGTTATAATTTATATATTCCCTTGTGCTCTATTCCAAATTGAACGGTAAGTATTAGCCATACTAGGGAATAGAGAAATTGGGACCAACCCATTACACTACTCAAAAGCTAAACTAAAATAAAATAGGACCACATCCTAATCATTAAACCGTAAAAAAATGCATATTTGGCAAAGTGAATGAGACCAAAGTGCAATAGAAATCTCTCCAAATCCAAAATAACATAAAGTATTTAAAATATTTTAAGTACTTTGACTATATTATGTCTATATTTTAAGAGCACAATTATTTCATTTATGGTTTATATGTGAATGTTGATAGGTCAAAAGTGTCATTAATTGCAAGTTTTTTTTAGTAATAAAGATCCAATACCCATGGAGTTCCGAACAAGTGGGATTACACAAGGAGTTCCTTAACAATATAGTTATTCACCATCTACTCTATGCCCTATGGGCATATTGAATTGTCTTTTATCACATATAAAATTATATATTATATATATATATTTATTGTATTGAACTCTTAGCTACACTAAACTTAAAACAACTTAAATAATTTTTTCGTGTAAAGTTACTTGCATAATGTTTATATGCATTTTGATAACAAATGCATAATTGTGGGAAGCTTAAGATATTTCATAAGACCCATGATATCTTATAAGGAATAAAAACATTTTAAAGGAAGCATATATATTTTAAGGTGCCTCATATTAACACATACAAAATTTGTACCATTTTTATACACATAATGAATTCTATTAATAAGCAATATACCACACCAATGAAACTAAAGGTTGGAAAGAAATATTTAAATGCAATTTTAACTTATGAAAACTATTCATATAACCTGAGACCTTCCTTCCTAATAAGAATAATCTTATGACATATTTAGTAAAACGTGCCTTAAAGAACTACTCATTAGGATTCACATAAATTAAATTATCAACCATTTTAAGGCATGGAATCTAAAGACAAACTCATTAATATTCCAACCCAAGGTAGATTATGAAACCCTTATAAATTTGAATTCTTATAACATAAAAACAATTGCCATTTATTATTATCCCATCGTATTTTTGGTATATTACAAACTACTTTAACCTGTTGTTAATTAATCCAAAATAACCACCTAGGCAAAACCAATGGTAAAATAGAACAACTAAACGAGCGTGTAGTCAAGGTGGAAACAAGGTTATACCATATTCCTATGCCAATTTCTTTAATTATATTTTATTAAAGCTTTATTTATTTATTTTTTTAATAAATAATGTTTAATTTACTAGTTTTTATAAAGTAATCAATAAAAATAACTGGTTTGAATTTATGAAACTTTATTAAATTGAAAAGTGTTAATTGGAAAATTTACATGCTTAGCCGACCAATACTATTCCATCTACATATAAACAGTTAAAATGGTTAGTACTTTGATCAGATTAGATTGATTGAACTGTTTTTTTTATATTAATCATGTTTAAACAAACTTAATGACGAGACGAATTAAAATAAGGACTTTTAAAAGACGAGCTGGGGACTTCTTTGAGTCACATTTGATTCATTGAACTATGTCTTATGTTCTATTAATTATTAATTATGTTGTCTAAGATCTATAATTCTATTCTTCATAAACAGATTCACTAGGAAAACTGGGCAACTGTGATTGCTCTTGTTGTTGCTTATGTAAGCCTTCCAGAAATATATCCGACTTAGAAGCACTTGAAGTGGAAATAAGTCCACTAAGAGGCTGGCCACCATTACTACCATATCCTCCAACAGCTACCTCTTCCCTGCCATTACGGCCGTCATCTGGAGTAGTACTGATTGTCAAAGATTTGAGTGTGGGCACTTGCACACGGCTAGGGTTGCGGCTGTTACGGAGCACAGAGATAGCAGCGCTGCTCAAGCAGTTGGTAGGAACTTTGCCTGCATCTTTCTTTGTCCCCTCTCGTAATATCTCTATCATTTCTTTATGGCTCAACGGCTCCATATTCGGGATACTATATTCCACTGTTCTCTCTTCTGCCTTTCTCCTCTTTCTAATTTGTAACGGATAGTTGGCAGACTCTACAACGGATAGCTTTTTGCCTCTTTTATATGCAAAGATTGTTTGGTTTGATGGCATCTACTCATAAGACGTCTCGATTCAACGTCTTATTATTTGGATTTTACCATTTTTCTTCAAAGACAAGTTAATTTTGATCGCAGATCAAAATAAGCTAATAAAAGCAGCGCCTCTCAAATATCGATTTTATAAAAAATTTGAATTTTATAAAATAGGTTTTAATTTTTTTTTAATGAAATCTTAATAGATTTAATTGAATTGGAAAAAACAACTAACAATTTAAAGAATAATTATAGATATCAGTTTTTTTTTAAACTAAATCTTGATAAATTTAATGGAATCTAGAAACAACTAACAAATTAAAGAAACCAGAGGAAACCAGATCTTCGTGGGAATGGATCGGACTGTTAGCTTGGGAAAACTTTTAATCTGACGTCGTTCTAGTAATCTGATTTGTCACCTTCACGTGAGACTTATTTTTGCTCTCAACCATATTTATTCTTAGAAGGAGGCTTATATTCCTGGTAGGTCTCCATGGGGAGCTGGCTACTGATTTTGGCAGGAATTACTCTCTCGGATGTTAGTGATCATTTTGTTTGGCTTTACAACAGGCAGTGTAGAAACCTTTAGGCCAAGTTGGCTTACTCTTCCCTTGTTCAGAATCATTTGGTTCGCGTGGATTGTTGGTGGGTACCCAAGCCATGGAATGGTAAGCTATCCTTTTCTGTTGGTTATTTTTTCAACATAAGATTTTGACTTGTGTGGAAGATAATATCAAATTCGGTTGAAGCCTTTTTCTTTCTCTTTAGACTTTCTGTTGGCTAGGCCTTAACCTTATTCCGTTTCAACAAGGTTCAAGGAGTAGAGCCCATATTATAAAATATCTCATCATTGGCGATCATAATATTCTTGGGTTATTTGATGGGGCTAAACAAAATGGCTCTTGTGGAAGGGGATGGTTGTCATGCTTCAAGTGGACTTTGTTTACAGATGTAAAATCCCCTCTTAAAAAAATGATCTTTAATTTATTTTTTCTTTTACTACATTTTTAAAAAACAATTATGATTTGCTTAGTGATACTAATCATTTAAGCTTCACTCAAGCTTCACAAGGGAAAGGCTTACTGTCTTACTTAGTCAATTTGACTAAAGCATGGCTCTTTCAGAAAAATTGAGTGCAGGCTGCACAACAACTTGAAGACGACCCCAGGGGCGACTCTAAGGGAAGAGATGTAAAGAGTTGAGACAAGACTAGCTAAGGTTTGGCGCTACACCACTTTACCTTGTCAAAACTAGAAGAATAAAAAAGTTTGTCTCTTACCAAGGGTCTAACTTATTGTTATCATTATTTAACTTACATAAAACAGGTTAAAGTGTATATCATCGATACAAGAAAATGAAGGTTGGAAGTTTATGTATGTACAACCCAAGATTTTCGATAAGACATGCTGCAGGCATTAAACAAAACAATATCCTTCAAGGACAAAGGCATGATATGGTTTTTAATAATAGGTCAGGTGGCCCTGTCACATCATCCAGGTGTTAGCTCTAGGGTGGAGGGTAAAGCCCTAAGAGGTTCAAAGAACTTCGAACGCCCCAGTCAGGGATCAAATTTGAAGGGCAGGGTCCCATTTCACTTTGAAGGGTTGTGAGAAATTGAACCCTTCAATGTTGAATTATTCTTTTCATTTGAAACCGAAAGTGTATAATAAAATTTCATTATTTATTAAAAACAGTGTATAGAAAAAAAATGATAATAAAAAGAAATTCCAAGTGATTCAACTTTTACATAGAATTAGTGAAGTAAATCATGTATATGATGATTTATCATGTCCAAATTCTTTTTATGGGGGATTTATCACGTCCAAAAGTTAGATTAGAGGAGGAGAGACTAAAATAAAGGTTGAGAGTGAAGAAAATGTACCCTTAATGAAAGATGAGATTGGAAAAAAGACCATTTAGAAAGAGATTGGTGCACTTGTTTTGTTAATTAATGTGAACATAGCAAGAACCATTAAGATTATTGGTTTTTTGTATTGCATTTTTTTGGCCTATTTATTTTGTGAGGGGAAATGTTTTTTTCCTATCATGCAAAAGTGATTCGAGTAGTGGAGAACTACTAACAACTTTATCTAAATGCATAATATGAAATTGGGGATGAAAGTAGCCTCATGATGTACCAAATCTTATTTGTGTCTAGAATTGTTTTGAGAAGCGCTCTACTACTATAAGTGCTATATTATAAGGCCAAAAGAGATCAATCATCAGATCCCTACATTAGTAATAAAAACTAAAAAGATGATTTTTGTCAAGTGCCAAGGTATATTCCTAAAACTATTATACTTCTAACATTGTGCATCCCTATGGGATTTAAAATTGTTGATCCTTGTTGTGACCACTCGATCATTACCATAACCAATGGTTTAAAGAAACAACATAAAAGTAAAAAAAATAGAAGAATAACTTTTCCATGACATTTTACATGACATGAAGTTTTTTCCAATCCACGTTTTAGCCAAAAAAAGTTACAAATACCATCACAAAGCTAATTTATATGTTTGTCCATATGGACCCAATTAGTGAGTAACTAGACATTCAATTTCAAACTCCACCTAATCCCTAAGCATTGTCTTCACCATAATAAACCTAAGTATTAGAACACTTGAAAATTTATCCTTCAAACTTTAGTCTTGAGTCTACTAATATCTATATGTCAAATGAGAGGGATTGATAGGGATTCCCATTTCTCTTTTCAAAACTGAGTGCATATACTTATTATTCAAACACATTGAAAAAGTATCCTTCAAACTTCAATGTGGATCTTACTAGTATCTAGATCTCACATGAGAAGGAGTTTGAAAGGGCTTCAACAATTATCTTTTCAAAATTCCATCTTAAATTAATGTAAAAAAGTTAGACAAAAAACAAGGCCCTATTATATACTGTAATCTCTTTGTGAACCTTACATGATTCAAAAATGTCATTTTGACAAAAAAACATATTTACAATCTCTTCTCTTAAATTTTGGTTTGATAGGTTTGAAGAGTGGTAATCGTCGGTAATGAGTAACAAATAAAAATTTATTAATATATCTTTAACAACACATTTCAAGAGAAAACTAGGAAATAGATAATGTCCATTATATAACTAAGACCAAACCCAAACCCTACAAATTTTAAGCTAGATAATCAGGAAGTCTAAGTTGTGATTAAAACAAACACCCTAAATTGCTAAAATGATTCTAAACTTAGAATATAATATAAGTCTAAATTAAATTTATTAATATCAAATATTTTTCTTAATGAATAAATTGTGAATTACTTAACCTATTTTTTATAAAATATAAAACTAAATGTAATATCTAATTCTAACCTAGAAATACTACAAATTTTTATATAAAAGAATAATTTAAGAGAAATTTTTAATAATTAGTGAGTTATTGGCCATAACCTAGGAAATATTTAATGTAAAAAAGTAACCTAAATTATCATATCTCATTTACTCGAGTATAACTTAAAAGACATAATTCTAATAAAAATAAATAAAACGTTAAGATTAATCAACTACAACTTAATCTTGTATTGCTATCTAATCTTTTTTTAATAAAACTCAACCTGTATTTAATTAAAGAACAATGCAATAATTGAAGAGAGGAATCACTTTGAACAATGTAAATCATTTCAATTATGGTAAAAAAACATTTTTTTTCTTTTAAAGCAATTCATCTCTTTTATTATTTTCATATTCAAAGGTAAATTTTTTTGTCTATTATAGTTTATGGTCAATTTCAAATGTACACAAACTTATTGGAAATTGGAAATGAAAATAAAATCATTTTGAAGCAATAAGTGCGTACCCCAAAGGAATAGTCATTGAGACTAGTCACAATAGTAAGAGGGAGATATACCCCTCTAGGTGAAATGCACCATGAAAGACAAGTTATCTTACTTATGTAATAACAAACTCTCCTCTCCCTATATATTGGTTTTAGCGCATGTAGTTCCTATAATGTAATGAAATTGAGTTGGAATGCCCATAGTGCCTATAATGGTTCAGTCTATCTATTCAAGAACAAATCTATCTATCCATGACATATGCAAGAGTAGGTGAGTAGGTAGATTGTAGTAAGGGAGGGAGCACAAAGAAAGAACCAAAGTCAATACAATTTGAAATGGTTTACATCCAATGCATACATTGGACGTTCTTATCCATGTGGACTCCCTATTGTAGGGGATATCCTCATAAAGTAAATGCCTTCTATACCCTTAATTATATAAATCCTAGAAATTGGAAATAAATAAAAAACCAAGTCTCTCCAATATTGACATCTTATCCTAGTAATTTTACAGAAACTCTTCAAATTCTCCAACAAATATAAAGTATTTTAAACTTTTGATCTTTTTTTTGTTCTATTATGGTTTATGGATTTCAGATGCACACAAACTAATTGTAAATCAGAAATAAAAAGAAAATCATTGCCAACACCTAAATGTTTTAGGAGCAACAACTATTTATTTAACCTCACAGAGCCCACAAGAGATGACTATATTGCACACTCAATTATTGTGTGGAAACCTATAATTCACATCTCTATGGGCCTCACATGATTCAGATTAGAAATCATCGAGACATATTCCGCCATTAATGTCATGGAGAAAGATCTCATACAAATATGGAGACACATGCGTGGATACAAAATCATTATTATTTTAGCTAATGAGAGTCCATACATATCTAAAGCAGTCTCCACTCTCCTGGTCCTTGGAGAATATAGTTTTTTGAACTTAGATAAGGGACAACTCTGTCGGGCCGATGAAATACTCAGTTGTTAGGTCATTGAAAAAATAAGGCATTGGAATTTGGAAGGACCTTTGAATGGAGGATTGATTCTGCTTGATGGTGGCTCTATTGGTCAAGTGTGATTGGGCCTACCTAAAAGAAAAAACCTAGAATATAATACCCTAAATTCAACGGTTATTTTTAGAATTGAATCATGTCCTCCCTAGATGCTCAATTCAAACTCATCAAACAAAATCACCAATTTTAGGTGGATTATGGATAGTCCCTCCAATGTATATCGAGGTTATACCCCAATTCAAAGTGATCAAACAAAGCCCCAATTTTAGGTAGATTATGTATAGTCCCTCCAATCTATATCAAGTTTATCAGCCCTATCAAAAAGGTTAAGTATTTATTAGTCCATTATAAGGAAGAACTTAAAATTCCACAACAAATATCACTACACGTTGGGTGTCTAGTGTCTACCATAGTCAATAAGGAAGACGAATCATAAACACACATTTGAGAGGCTTGCGACAACGAGGATGTTGAAATCATGTTCTTTTCTAGCTCACTGCACTCCCAGTCATTCATGAACATTCGTCGAGGGATTCCCTTGTTTAGATATATTGGTAGACAATTTGTACTTCTTGTTTCCATTATTAGAAGGATGACAGGAAAACGAAGGGGTTGGAGTCTACAACATTTACAATGTCTGTTGTTAAAGATTTTATCCTTTCAACCTTTGGATTTCATTAAAGAAATTGGAATAATTCAAACACTTGTATTCAAATATTGTTCTTTCTTTCAACCTAATTTTTACAATTCACGAGAGATAAATAACATTGATAGATTTGGAACTCAAATACAAGGCTCTTTCTTCTTGCTCCTCCACCCAAACAAAGTTGTGGTCCTAGGTATACACTATTTTGATTTTGATTTCATTTAAATATTGGCTTTTTTAAAGTTATATCTATTTAGTATTAGAGACTTAGTCTAGAGGACACATGGTCACATAATACATTACAAATTTCAAACAACATTTTGGATGGAGAAATTTTAAACCCTTATATTTATAGAACAAAAAGGAAATCCAACAAGCAACACATTTAACATTTATCCACATATAAAATGTTACCCAAGTGCAAAATGCTATACATACCTGTAAATTCATGACAACCAAGTCGATAGCTTATCTTTGCATAATATTCTAGAGGAAATAGAAGTTAGGGAGACACTGAAGCATATAATTGGAGAGTTGAGAGTTTGACTCTCGACCTCCAACTGTCCTATACGTCGTAAACCAAAAATAATATTTTTTTTTCTCCATAGACTTTTCCAGTCTCTTTAAGTTCGAGGAAGCTCAATCCAACCTACCCAATGTTCTACCTTTGGTTCTCTTGCTCCTAGCTGTGACAAAGGTGGAACCTTCGAGTTGTCCACCGCAGAAGACAACAAGGAAATAGAGTGTGAAACGGTTTCCTTCTATAGAAAGATGATTGGAAGCAACGCCATCTAAATTCCACAATATCTTAGCGCTCCGGAGTTGGTTTACCTTGCCCGAGGTAGGAGAATGCATGTTTTTGTATTTCACATGATTACAAAAAAAAACATTTTATAATTGCATCTACATAACATAGATATATCTGTGCAGGTGAGGGAAAACTGGGTATTGTTTTTTTGAGGTCTCCAGAGACTTTTAGAGATCATTCTTCATTATGAGGGTGCTCATGGCGTAGATCAGAGAACCCATGGGAGGAAGAGGAAGAAGAATAAGAGGACTCAAGTCAAAAGGTGAGGTGAGTGAGGAGTGGAGACGTAATAGCGATATTTGTAGGACCAATTCATTGGTGGTATAATGATGGCAACGAGCCTCTCCAAATCATAGCCATTGTGGACACACGAAACCCTCATAAATAGCTCAGGCGCAAGAGTTACCGCGTAAGCATCCCAACAGATTAAGTAATGATAATATTCAGTTAGGTATATGACAAATTCTTTTGTTTTGTTTAGATCTGACTATATGCATATTGTACAACCCTTCTTTCTGGATGGCCTTCCATTCCAGTTTCCTTTGTCTCTACTTCCTAACCCCCTTCCTCCGATGATACAGGTAGACTAAGCAGCCTAGGTGGACAATGAGAGACTGAGAGTGCTAATTGGAATGATTCTGACCCGAGTAAATGAATTGGAATAAATCCTAGAATCGTGGACTAACTAGTATAGGATATGATTCATGAGCACAAACAAAGGGCGGTGTGTTGGTATCCTTCTACCAAAGATTTGTCATCCCAGTCTTGTGGTGGTCATAATAGAAATGTCTAGACCCTGGTCTAGAAACTTACATACCCATTGGACTAGGATAGGTTCAAATATAGAAAAGATTGCTCAATACATTGTAAATTACAACTTGTAAGTTGTAACCCAAAAAACAACACCATTAGTATTTCCTTCCAGAGCCTTGACAATGAAGGGTTATCAAACCAATTCACCATCCATAGATATGAATCATATGAGAATTTAATTTCACATCATATACTCAAATAATCAAGTGACTTATAAGTTGCGAGATCACGTGACTCATGAACAATAAGATGACAGATGGAAAACCGAGTTGGTAGGTGGCATCATCTCATACCAAGATTTAATGAAGTTGGTGGATCAGTAATGCATGCCAATGTCATTAAATTCTTTGAAAGTGAACATCCAATCCCTAGTCATAATCCTGACACTAGGCATCCCAGTTTCCCACCGTGGTCGATTGGGACCAAGATCCTCATCCATGATCTGACTATTCAAGGGCACTTGGGCAGACTCTGAGTCGTGACTCTCCCATAGTCCATTGAATCAAAACCCCTTGAAAGGAAATTTTTTTAGCTGCCCTTCTGTTGCAAATTTACCCAAGCTTACTCAATTTCATTATTGAAGTGCTGGAAATGAAACTAGATTTTTTTTGCATGGGAAATATTTTTGTGGCCTTCTATGACGTTTAAAATGGCCTTTGAAGGGCTATGAAGGATTCACATTTGAAGCCTGGCCCCAGTAAACTCCATTTTTGGTTCTGGAGACGGAGTAGCAGCTTCCTAGTGAATTCTGAGGGTTTGAGGCAATTTGTCCAGGTTATTAGCTTACCTGTAACCACCACGTTCGTCTCGCCACCCTATTTGCACCAGCTTGAGCTCGAACGAGAACGAGAAAGGACTTGCTTGATTTACTTCTATGGTGACAGAAGTTCATAAAAAAATATGCCGATGTAAACGGCCATTTCTTTTTATAGCAGAAAATTTTCTCAAATCCTTCTCTTGCTCGTCAATAATCAGTATACAGGATTTCTAACTCTTTTCTTGTGTAAAGTGTTTACAGGAAAAAAAAATCGTTGTGATGAAAGGTGTGCTTTAGGTTCGCGTCGAGTTGATTAACAGGTAAGACCCTAGTCATCCTTTGAGTAGCTTTGGTGAAGCCAAGCTAGGGTTCTGCTGAAACAAGCATTGGTGACGACCAGTGGAGTCCGTAAGTGAACAATTACACTGTGAAAATTTGTAAGGGTGAGGAACCTTGCCTAAAATCGTAACGACTCATTTGGATATATTTTGTCTAATTTTTGTTCTGGTCTTTATGGAAAATCTTAGAACTGTAAGATACTTTCAAAAATATGAGTCTTCTCAGACTTTCAGTTTGGAAAATTTTTAAAGCTGTTAAGTTCAAAAAAAAAACCTTAAGTTCTTGAACAATCTTACCCCTTGAGGGTTTTGTTTCTGTTTTTTACTACTTGTAAATTCTTTTTCTTTTAATTTTCCAGAACCCTAAAACATTAACTGTAATGTGGTGGAGATATTTTAAAAATCAAGATAAACACTTACCTTCGGTAGAAACTCAAAAGGGTTTGGATGAAAAGTTCCAAAACTGGGCCGTATCCCTACTCTGTAATTTACTTATGTGACTTGGGTAAAAACCGCTAGGTATACATTTTTTTAATAGTTACACAGCCTAAAAGAAAACCTTGCAAAAGAGTTACTGTTTACGATTTCGTTTTTTTTTTACAGTAAAAGTTTATGCTGAAGTTGTTTCTATGGAAGTGATTTAAAGAGCATAGTTTAAAGTTTAAATGTTATTTACAGTCCCACAGTATTTCTTTAATAGGAGGTCAAACCTGTGAAATATATAAAGACTAAATTTTTAAAGAACGTTTACATAAATTTAAGGTTTAAATTCTATGATTCTTTAGTTCTTTTTCCTCTATTGTAAATGTATTATTAGGGCTTTTAACATGAAAGGTTAAACCCTAAGCATGTTCTTGATCTGAAAACTTGGTTTGTACAGATCCACGGTGTAATGTCTTTAGCTTAATAATGTAGAGTCTTGTAGTGTTTACGAAGTTTTATTTAAATATTAAATGCGAAATCTATGTGAGAATTTTAGATTAAGTAAAGCTTTTAATCGGAAATTAATTACTACACACATAATGCCTTATCTAGACCTGGTATTTTTTTTTATAGTTTAACTTAGTAATATATCATTTAGGTGAACTTTTATAACTTTAGACTGATCCTTATGTTGATTAAGGGAAACAACTTGTTGCTAAACATATTAGTAAATAAAACATAAAAGAGTAGTGAAAAAGGATTTAGATTTTGATCTCTTAAAAAAATAACTAAGTTGCTAGGGTATAAAAGGTTGGGAAAGTAAACGAGATTTTTAGGGAAAGACTTTGAAATTTCTTTTATTTACTTTATGAAATGCATTTATTTAACCCTAGCATTTAGAATTCTACATGACTATAATTACCACATATGTACTTTGTAATATGAAAGAGAATACATTTCTTGTACTCTGTAATCAGAAAGAAAATCTTCTTCATTTAAACTGATATTGTTTATTCAACCTAATTTTATATCTTGATGTACTAGAGTATCACTTTGGTGAAAGGAAAAATACAGGGGATAATTATTCTCATTTCTAAGTTAATCGACCTCTTCCAAATACTAAAATTCTATAAACTAAAGCTTCATTCTAAACAACTTACACTTCTTTTAAACATAAATAAGTAATGACATAAATAGATTAGAGTTGGAACCTCGAAGTGTTACAGAGATAGGAGAACAACACCCAAGGGAGACTGTTCTACCCAACCTTTCCTGAAGCATCCAAATCACTTGCTTACAACCCCTGAGCTTGCTTAGTGCACCACTAGGATGGATATCTCTGCTACACAGCAGACTTAACTCAGCAATTCACTTTAGCTATCCCCTCATCAAATTCTTTGTGTGCCTGACTTTTTAGTTTGCAGCAATCACAAAGTCATTCTCTCAGAAATCAGAATGAGTGACGAGCCTCCTCCTCAATTTGATGGTTTATATAAGATTTCCTAAGTCTTAGGGTGATGGTTTATATAAAATTGCATAGGTCTTAGGGTTAGTTGGTAATTTAATGAGCCACCCATCTCAATTCCCTCTCTGAGGGAACATGACCACTGTTTTAGGGATTATGCTCCTGCAACAACTAGAAAGTGAATTGATGGTGCCACCACTTGTCAAACAACCTTTTACAGCTGCTCCTTCCTCCTAATGGATGTGAACACTCATTTAAGAGTCTCCTTGAATATGTGTCTCCTTTTACTAATTAATAAAATAAATAATTCTTCAATTAAATTTATCCCTGACCACTTGGTCATAAACCTTACAATAAAATTTAACATAATGTTTTTCTCAAATAAATATATATATATATATATATATATATATATATATTGCAGTTTTGGGTATGTTACAAACACTCCCCTTAAGCTCAACAGCATCCTCGATGTTGCTTAAGTTATTCTGAGTCTTCTTTGAATAGAGTTGGATATGACATCCGTATATCGCTCTTCAATTCCTAAGTTGTTTCATCTAGACTAAGGTGTTTCGACTGCACCTTTACCTGTCCAATGGTGCGATTACGGAGAAATTTTTTTCTTCTGTCGAGAATACAATCTCGTTCCACCAAAAAATCTCCTTCTGGTTCTACCTGAATCAAATTTCAATCAATCACATGAATAGCATCATTTATATACTTTTTGGGATAGTGCAAGCTAACGAGGGTCACTTTTGGCATGTTAGATGTAATAGAAAACTGAAAAATCATCAATGCCTCAACTTAATTGTTTTTTTTGAAATCCTTACACAAAATATCTTGCTTTGAGTAAAATATATTAAATGTAGGAAATTGAATCACGTTTCCAAATATATAAGGTTTATGTATTGAAAATTTTTATAACTATGTCAAAAAAAAAATTTCTTCTAAGAATCACTTTTTTTAGGCAAATCATAAGGTATATGTTTTTTTCCTAAATTATGCTTTCGGGATACAAAACTTTGAAGACATGTAGAGAACATATAACACTAGTGCAACACTATTTTTCGAAAATAAAATTAGTAATTTTTTTTTATAATTATCTAAGTGATCATTCCACGAAAATGGTACGTCTTTTGTGGGTACAACCTTTGAAGGTCTTAATGAAATATTCATGAAATGGGTTTCACGGGGACTTCACTTAGTGAACTTCTCACATAGCACGTGCGATCGTGGGATATTAAAGAATACACTCAATTTCGAGAGATATTGACCTAAACTCTTTTTGTTGAAACCCCCTCCCAATACTTAAAACCTCCTCCCCACCATTTTTTATACCTCAATCCTTATAAACTACCCTACCCACCTCCACCTTAAACCCATCATCCCCCCAATACTTGCAATATATTGGTTCAATTTTTGATAATTTTAAAACCCACAATATGAACTAACGTGATAGGATATTGGCCAACAAGTGAATCCCTCGTGATGGGTTTTTTATAGAATGTAGAGGTCAATGTCTTCTAGTGCACCATATAATTCTTTTTTAAAATGATTACGAATTGAAAAAGTTATGGGAATAACACTAATGACATGTATTTTGAGTTAAGGAGTTAAGACATAATAGAAATTGAAAACAAATAGGAAAATATAATATTTTTTAATAAAAATTACATATTTAGAATCTGCAGAAAGAAAATGTTATTGATGTTTAAGATTTTGTCAAAATTGACTGTGTGTAGCATATTGTAATGAGTGTGTAAACAACGACTTCTTCAGAAAATGGGGGAAATTCCTAATTAGCTATGGTTTATCATGTACCATAGCATAGGTTTGGTATTACCAAAGCAAATTCCAAACCATACACATAGGACTATTGGTGACATGCGGGCAAGTGAATTGACATGTTTAAATTCAAATTTCATTTCCTGCCTTATAGAATTCCTAAACATGCATGCGTTATATAACTACAGAATGCGAGCTCTTTATATAGCTATAAAACGCGTGTGCATTACATAACTATAAAACGCGAGCGCGTTATGTAACTCTAAGATGTGAGTGTGTGTTGTAGAGCTAAAAATCTAGCACTATGTGTAATATATCAAATGTATGGATAATAGTTTAGAGGGGGTTGGGAAGGGTCAAGGGCCTAGAAAGATGTTGGAAGTTCAAGTTGGGATGGTTAATAGTTGAGAGGGGGTTGGGAATGATCAAGGTCCCAGCGGGATGTTGTAAATTTGAGTGGAGAAAGGGGGATAAGGTGGAGGGGAGGAAGTGGGTGATGGTTTGATGAACGAGAGGATTGGTGAATGGAAAAGTGGATATGGAGTATTAGAGGAGGAATAGGATGTGTTGGAGGAGAGAGGCGAAGGAGGGGGAAATTGAAGAGATGGGAACAATATGCGACAAAGCATATAATATGGTCATAATGAGGTAGGGGGTTGAGGAGAAGGGATAAGTTGAAAACATAGAAGAAGAGAGAGAGAGAGAGAGAGAGAGAGAGAGAGAGTTCCGTGGAGAGAGTGTGAGAGAGAATAAGATAGAGAGGGAGAAGGGGGGTGAGGGAGGGATGAAGATAGAGTGAAGGAAAGAGATATTGAGGGAGCGATAGAAGGTGTGTGTATGTGTGTGAGGGGTGATGGGGGAACAGGCGCAAGGAGATAAAGGTGTAGGTTCACACATGTAGAGAGAGAGAGAGAGAGAGAGAGAGAGAGAGAGAGATGGATGGCATCACCATCATCACCATCATCTTTATCACCATATTCATCATCATCATCATGTTGATCATCATCGTCTTCATCATCATGATCATCGTCATCATGCACATCATCATCATCATCCTCATTATCATGACATTCACCATCATCGTCTTCATCATCATGGTGTTCAACATCATCATCATCACCATCATCTTCATCTTCATCATCATCATCATCATCATCACCATCAACTTCATCGTCATCATCATGTTCATCATCATCATCATGCTAATCATCATTGTCATCATGACCCTCATGATAATCATCATCATATTCATCACCATGATGTTCATCATCATCATCACCATCATCACCATCATCTTCATCATGTTGATCATCATCATCTTCATCATCACAATAATCATCATAATCGTCATCTTCTTCTTCATCATCACCATGTTAATCATCATCATCATCATCATGTTGATCATGACTCTCATCATCATCATCATCATGTTGATTGCCATCGTCTTCATCATAATGATCATCATCGTCGTCATCATCATCATCATCGTATTCATCATCATTATCATGACCATCATCATCATCATCATCATTATCACAATGTTCATCATCATCGTCTTCATCATCATGATGTTCATCATCATCATCATCATCTTCTTCATTATCATTGTCGTCATCATCATCATCATCATCATCATTATCATCATCATCATCATCATCATCATCACCATCATCATGTTCATCATTATCGTCATCATCATCATCATGTTGATCATCATCGTCTTCATCATCATGATCATGATCATCATAATCATCATTGTCATCATGATCATTATCATCATCATCTTCA
>LPNX010838651.1:271128-337095 GCA_001517045.1 Pseudotsuga menziesii | reverse complement strand
ATTGAAATTCTATTGGTTCTTGAATTCCAACTCACAAAAACTTATTTTGGCACATTTTCTTATAAGGCCCATTTTAGACCCCAAATTTCCTCTAATGCCATCATGATCATTATCATCATCATCATGATGTTCATCTTCATGATCATCATGATCATGATCATGATCATCATAATCATAATCATCATCTTCTTCTTCTTCATCATCATCATGTTGATCATCATCGTCTTCATCATCATGACCCTCATCATCATCATCATCATCAGCATCATGTTGATCACCATTGTCTTCATGATCATGATCATCATCATTGTATTCATCATCATCGTCATCATCATCATCATCATCATCATTATCATGACCATCATCATCATCATAACCATTATCACAATGTTCATCATCATCATCTTCATCATCATCATCATCATCATCATCATCATCGTCGTCGTCTTCATCATCATAATCATGATTATCATAATCATGATCATCATCTTGATCATTATCATCATCATCATCATGTTCATCTTCATTATCATGATCATGTCATCATAATGATCATGATCATCATGTTCATCATCATCACCACCATCATGTTCGTCATCATCATGTTCATCATTATCATCATCATCATAACCATCATAATCATCATCATCATCATCATCATCATCATCATCATCATCATCATGTTGATCATCGTCGTCTTCATCATCATCATGATTATCATCATAATCATCATCATCATAATCATGATCATCATGATCATGATCATCGTCTTTATCACCATGATCATCATCATCATCATGACCATCATCATCATCATCAACATCATCATAACCATCATCATGATAATCATCATTGTCATCATGAGCATGATCATCATCATGATCATCATCGTCTTCATCATCATCATCATCATGTTCATCATCAGCAGCACCATCATCATGTTCATCATCATCACCATCATCATGTTCATCATTATCATCATCATGATGTTCATCATCATGATGTTCATCATCATCATCTTCATCACCACCATCATCATCATCACCATCATCATGTTCATCATTATCATCATGATCATCATGTTCATCATCATCATCTTGATCACCATGATCATCATCATCACCATCATCATGTTCATCATCATCATCATGTTGATCATCATCGTCTTCATCATCATGATCATGATCATCATAATCATGATCATGATCATGATTATGATCATCATCATGTTCATCATCACCATGATCATCATCATGACCATCGTCATCATCATCAACATCATCATAACCATCATCATAACCATCATAATCATCATCATCTTCTTCATCACCATCATGTTGATCATCATCGTCTTCATCATCATGATCATGATCATCACAATCATCATCATCATGATCATTATCTTCGTGTTGATCATCATCATCATCATCATCGTCTTCATCACCATGATCATCATGATAATCATCATCGTGATCATGATCATGATCATCATCGTCTTCATCATCATCATCATCATGTTCATCATCAGCAGCACCATCATCATGTTCATCATCATCACCATCATCATGTTCATCATCATCATCATCATCATCATCGTCATCATCATCATCATCATCATGTTCATCATCAGCAGCACCATCATCATGTTCATCATCATCACCATCATCATGTTCATTATCATCATCATCATCATCATCATCATCATCATCTTCATCATCATCATCATCATGTTCATCATCAATAGCACCATCATCATGTTCATCATCATCACCATCATCATGTTCATCATTATTGTCATCATCGTCTTCATCACCATCATCATGTTGATCATCATCATCTTCATGATCATGATCATGATCTCCATAATCATCATGATCATGATCATGATGATGTTCATCATCGTCGTCTTCATCACCATGATCATGATCTTCTTCATCACCATGATCATGATCTTCTTCATAACCATCATAATCATCAACATCTTCTTCATCACCATCGTCCTGATCTTCTTCATCATTACCATCATCACCTTGATGTTCATCATCATCGTCTTCATCACCATGATCATCATGATGATCAACAGATCATCATCGTCTTCATCATCATCATCATCATCGACATTGTCGACATCATCATCATCTTCATCATCATCAACATCGTCATCTTCATCATCATCATCATCATCATCACCATCATGATAATCATCATCGTCTTCATCACCATCAGTATCGTCATCTTTATCTTCATCATCATCATCATGTTCATCATCATCATCACCATCATCATGTTCATCATCATCCTCACAGTGAGAGAGGGAGGGATGGAGTAAGGGAGAGAAAGAAACATATAGGGAGGGATGTAGAGAGAATGAGGGATGTATATTTAGAAAGAGATAGGGGTATATATGGATTATTGGGGCTATAGAGAGAAACATTTATATGCATGAAAAGAAGGGAACACTGAAAACATTTGCTTTGTTTCTAACCATAGAAAACATTTGTTTTCTTATGATTTTATTCGTTTCCTTAGCCATGCACCCACCCTATTAATTGTACTTAAACATATCGTGTGCCCATTTTAGAACTGTAAAGTGGATTGTTTTTGTTCGAGAGCAACTTCACTCTGTTTTTACGAAAATCCGATTACCATGCATTTTTTTTCAAGAGCACGAGCCCGCCTGTGGAAATACTCACAATACACATTCTCCATCATTCTTTTTGTTATGCAAGTGCAGCATTGAGGACATCTTTCATGGTCGAGGAGCACACAGGATAAGATATCAAGCTTCAATGTCATTTCATGGTGATGGTGGATATACACAATTGTACAAGAGAATCAACTTGAGGAACAATTTATGATTTAAATTTCATTTGCTTATTATTCAAGAGAACTAAAGGTAAATTTTCCCATTCATCATTGTTTTGATGGGAAATATGAACAATTGAGAAGGAAGATTGAAGCACCTTGAAGGATCAATAGTTATAAAGCAAGTTAAAGGTTTGAAATCTTGTAATCAAGGAGCAACAAAAACAAACTATATTGAATTGATCATTGTGGTGATGGGGAATGTACGTAACCGAGGAAGAAAATCAGTAAGGAAGAAGAGACCTCAAGAAGTCATCGAAGAAGAGAAAGAAAAAAAAACAATAGACATGATGAATCAGAGTCTTTCTTTGGAAACTAATCCAAATCCAATTATAGAGGATACGACAGTTCATCCTATTAATTCAGCACAAGAAAAAAGGAAGCATTCACTGGAGGGACCTTCAATTTCCACAATAGTTGTTGAACAAGCACCCCATGGAAGTATTCAAGAAGAAAAACGTAGGTGCTCATTAGGGGATGTTTCAAATCCCACATTAAGTCAAAGTGATAAGTTACCATCTCAAGACGAAGCTCATGAAGAGGCGTTGGACATGGAGCCTACTGTTGAAGAAGAAAATATTATCTGGACCATCGATGAGGATGTTGGACTTCCACCATCCAACTACTAGGAAGAGAATGAACAACAACAAGTTGCTACTGAAACGCCAGAGCATATTGTTGATGCACTAAATGATAGAAATCCAACCCCCTTACCTCCATTAGAAAGCACACGTCGAAGAACTCCGAATTGTATACAAGTTGATGAAGGACTCCTCAATTCCATTGAAGGTACACTATCTAAACATAGTATTGCTTATCAAACTCAACAGATACTAAATAAATATTTTGTTTCTAAATGTGATGGAGATAAATGTATATTATTTTTATCATTGTTAAAATCTAGGGGAATGAATATTATTAGGAAATCGTTAGGGATAAATATGATAAAGACTTCTGCACCAAGTTCTCATATATTTAAAAGCTTAGTAGATGCCTTTGGTAAAATTGGTAAGAACACACAGTCAAAGGACCGCAATGCGGCTCGTCGTGTGTTGTCACAAGAAATTGTAAATAAGAACACTAGGGTCCTTCGTTTTCTCAAGCCTACATCTAAACTAGTTAATTTGAATGTAAAAAACCTCCATAGGTATTCTATTAGAAGAGAACATCTTGACACAACTACTTAGATAGATTTTTGGGCCTTTATTGATTGTTTTCCACGTCGTGACATGAAGCTAGTTGATGCAGTAAAGGGACTAGTGAAAAGTTTTTGGCATGATCACACAAGGCCTTCTTCAAACTGGAAGGATGTACTAAAACTGAGAAGGGGTTCAAAGGACTGAACCAAATATTAAGCATCTTCTTGATATAACATAGACATAACTATATGAGAAATTTAGGAATGAGCATAGACAATTGAATTTGGGGAAAAGATATTTTGAGAAATGTAAGCACTGGTATGTTAGAATAAATACTCTTCGTAACACTTGTTGTTGTAGATACCATGTAGAATATGAATATTACTATGAAACATTTTTGTAGATTCGTCGTGTGTTGCATACTAACCATGTGCAGGTTTGCTCCTTGACAATACCATTGACCTCATCAAGAGAATTCATTCATAGTATCAAGTGCAATAGGCCTGAGGGGCAAACATACTATGCACAATCCTGTTTGGATGGAACTTGCTCCAACTATGCTGGAATGGAATTATTGAGCCAGTGTATGCATGAGAGTGGAGACAATGAATTTGGTAATATGGTTACAGACATGAAAAGTTTCAAATATATCAGCTATGAAATAGTCCCAGGGAAAGAAAGCAAAAAAATACAATTGGTGATATCTCAGGTACATGCATTTATCTATAAATTTCTGTTTGAAGAGTTGCATTTCATTCCTTACTTACAAAAAAAACCTGATATTGAGATCATTTTGTGTCAATAGGTACAAGTTAGTGTGTTCGTCAAGGAATTTATTGAAAAGACACATCAATATGTTCAGCATGTCCACTTGGCAGGATGAGAAGTTTAGAATATGCAGAGATACATTTCCCTGTGGTACTATACTTTCACATGTTGATTTTGCCGAGAACTACACTCTGCAACCTCAAAATGAGATCCAAAGTTAGTATTATCACTTTGAGCAGGTTTCCTTGATGGTGCATATCACATATAGGCATGGCCCAAATAACAGTGAAGAGCAAAGAGAAATTATAAAGGAATATCACTTCTACATAAGTGATGATAGGTGCCATAACTTCCACTATGTACGTCATTGCTTCATCGTGTTCTATGATCATTTGAAGGGCAAGAACATACAGATGGATCGACACTGGATTTGGTCTGATGGATGTGCTGGTCATTTAAAAAATGCATGCATATTTCAATGATTGTGTTCATTGCATAAAAACTACGAGGTTCCACATATGTGGAACTATTTTGAGATTGGGCATGGTAAAGGAGAGCATGATGGAGCCGGAGCATGTGTCAAAATAGCCCTACGAATAGAGGAATTGAAATTATCTACAATATCTACTATTCGAATGCTCAATCTATAGTCAGGTGGTGCACGTCAACAATGGGAGAGGAATCAACTATGCGAGTAGAATCCACAAGAAAGAGACATGTAGACATTTTTTTTGGGAGGTGGTAGACATAGATCGTTCACATGCATGGGAATGCAAGACTGTTCATGGGACTTGTGGCTTTCATTTGATTCAAAGCTCTGATAACCCAGTATTTGAAATTTGGACCATAAAACTCACTTGTTTTTGCCCACGTTGTTGTGATGGTGGTTGGGATGTGTGTGAATCATTGGATTGGGTTGATGGATGGGATCGCATATCACTTCCACTTGATCAGCGTGCAATTGTTGAGTTAACTCCATTGGAAGAAGACCAATCGTCCATTTCTATATATTTTGATCATGTCTTAGACCTTGTACAACCTGGTATGATGCATTTCCTTAACATTTTTTGTTTATTTACGTAGTCTTGAAACTCACATTAATGGCCTTGTATCACATGAAAAATATTTGATCATATACCTACAATCATACTATGTAGGACACATATACGTAGTGGTTTCCTCAAAAGATTGTGAACGGGGTGGTGATTACTAGTTAGCACATTGTATAGAGGGAAAGAAAACCCTCATTATGTCCATGACTCATGATGAAAACAACCACTTCCTCATCGGGTCTATGGTTGTTAAAGGTGAATACCTTACACATGACAACAATGCAAGAAAGAAGGGTGGATATGTTTACAAGGATTACAAACCAGGTGCAAGTGTGTATCACTTTACCAACTTAATCATTGGTACAAACCTCCAGGTATGAACAATGCGTAGCTGAAATTCATTGAAGGTATGCTACTTCTTACCGGATACAAGGCATGAGAGACTAATGGAGAACATAATTATAAGAGGTGATCCGGAGGGCTTAGTTGTATGATAATAGGTGGGATCTAGCATGTTGAGGTATGTATCATAATTTTAATTTTCCCATGTATGTTTCTTATGAATATGTCAATTTTGTGTTCTTGATATGCGAAATTCTCCACAATGTTGTTTATAAATATGCCAAAAGTTCTCTTGTATGTCAAGTTAATGAACATGCCAAATTTTACATATGATCAATAAACCCTATATGTCAATCATATGAACATTTCAAGATCTCATTCACATGATATACATAACATTAGAATACATACATGTACCTCTTTAGGTGATACCTATCAAAGTTCTTTGTAGGCTCTCTTACAGGACTGAAACCCTAATTTTTCAAGTAGGTAATATTGTCAATGTTTTCAGCCGATATATACAACTAGGGTGATGGAAAAAAGATGCCGCAACGATAACCTTATGTTTTAAGGCTTGCATAATTTCCTTCTTGAAAACTCACCTCTTATACCCGCCTGTCCATTGCTCGATGACCTCCATCTATGGTGGTTTCTGAAACTAGGGTTTCGCTCAGTAGGGGACAATTCAGTCACGCCAACGAGAGCCAGATTTGGAAAGCCATGGACGGTGGGAATGCAGTTGGCGTTGCCATATTTCCCATGCCCAAACATGCTAGAAGGAGTTGACAGAATTCAAAATTGCAGCTTCGTGAGGTTTTTTGCGCACCGGGCACAAGTCCACCAGGTGTCATTGAACGGTATTTGGAGGTGACCTGCAACTCACCATAGATCAATGCTCGGGCCTCCGATCGATGAACTGTCAATTCCATTGGATTCATGACATGGGATTTTAGCTAGAGGAGGGCCTCTCCCTCCTGTCCATTTCTCGGTGACCTCCGTCTATGGTGGTTTCTGAAACTAGGGTTTTTCTTAGTAGGGGACAATGTAGTCATGCCAACGAGGGCCAAAGTTGGAAAGCCATGGACGATGGGGATGCGGTTGGCGTTGCCATATTTTCCATGCCCAAACATGCTAGTAGGAGTAGACGGAATTCAAAATTGCCGCTTTGTGAGGTTTTTGCGCATTGAGCACAAGTCCACCACGTGTCCCTGAATGATATCTGAAGGTGACTTGCAACTCAACATAGATCGATGCTTAGGACTCTGATCAACGAAATGTCAATTTCATTGGATTCATGACATGGGATTTTAGCTAGGGGGGCCTTCTCCCACGCCTGTCCATTACTCGGTGGCCTCTGTCTACGGTGGTTTCTGAAACTAGGGTTTCGCTTAGTAGGGGACAATGCAGTCACGCCAACAAGGGACAAAGTTGGAAATCCATGGACGGTGGGGATGCAGTTAGTGTTTCCATATTTCCCATGCCCAAACATGCCAGCAGGAGTTGATGAAATTCAAAATTGCGGCTCTGTTAGGGTTTTTGCGCACTGGGTACAAGTCCACCAGGTGTCCCTGAACGGTATCTGGAGGTGACCTGCAACTCACCATAGATCGATGCTCAGGCCTTCGATCAATGAACCATCAATTCCATTGGATTTGTGATGTGGGATTTTAGCTAGGGGGGGCCTCCCCTACTTCTCCATTTCCCAGTGACCATCATCTACGGTGGTTTCTGAAACTAGGGTTTCGCTTAGTAGAGGACAATGCAGTCACACCAACGAGGGACAAAGCTGGAAAGCTATGGATGGTGGAGATGTGGTTAGCGTTGCCATATTTCCCATGCCAAAACACACTAGCAGGAGTTGACAGAATTCAAAATTGTGGCTCCATGAGGTTTTTTGCACACCGGGCACAAGTCCACCAGGTGTCCATGAACGGTATCTGAAGGTGACCTATAACTCGACATAGATCGATGCTTGGGCCTCCGATCGATGAACCGTTGATTCCGTTGGATTCGTGACGTGGGATTTTAGCTAGGTGGGGCCTCCCCCTCTTGTCCATTTCTTGGTGACCTCCATCTATGGTGGTTTTTGAAACTAGGGTTTCGCTTAGTAGGGGACAATGCATTCACGCCAACGAGGGAAAAAGTTGGGAAGCCATGGACAATGGGGATGCAGTTGGAGTTGCAATATTTCCCATGCCGAAACAGTCTAGCAGGAGTTGATAAAATTCAAAATTGCAGCTCCGTGAGGTTTTTGCGCACCGGGCACAAGTCCATGAGGTTTCCCTGAACGGTATTTGGAGGTGACATGCAACTCACCATAGATCGATGCTCGGGCCTCCAATCAACAAACAGTCAATTCCGTTGGATTCATGATGTGGGATTTTAGCTAGGGAGGGCCTCTCCCTCCTGTCCATTTCCTGGTGACCTCCATATACGGTGGTTTCTGAAACTAGGGTTTCGCTTAGTAGGGGACAATGCAGTCACTCCAATGAGATCTAAAATTGGAAAGTCACGGACGGTGGGGATGTGGTTAGCATTTCCATATTTCCCATGCCCAAACATGCTAGTAGGAGTTGAAAGAATTCAAAATTGCAGCTCCGTGAGGTTTTTGCACACTGGGCACAAGTCCACCAGGTGTTCGCGAATGGTATCTAGAGGTGACCTGCAACTAGCCATAGATCGATGCTTGGGCCTCCGATCGACAAACGATTGATTCCGTTGAATTCATGACGTGGGATTTTAGCTAGGGGGGGCCCTCCCTGCCTATTCATTTCCTGGTGACCACCAGATACGGTGATTTTTGAAACTAGGGTTTTGCTCAATAGGGTACAATGTAGTCACACCAATGAGGGCCAAACTTGGACAATGCATTTCATGCCAACGAAGGAAAAACTCGGAAAAACCTAGCCCCAACTAGGGTTTATTGTTTAACATGCATGCACCATAACCATAACCCTACCAAGGAAACCCTAATCCTAACCTTAATCTTATCTTACTGTCACAACTCAATTCAGAATCAATCTAATGTCAACCTCATATTTTTCAAATCCGGTGGACTTATGCTTCAAATCATGTTGGTTCATGAAGTTGGTTCTCGGTCTTTGGATTCTATTGTAGTTCCTTTAATGCCGAGTGATTAGTCATTGGGTGAATGAGGTTTGTTGAATAGTGTTGTTGGTCGTTGATGAAATGTGAAGCATGTATTGCACTTAGTTTTATTAAATTACACTTGAGCATTGACTTAACTTGTAATTTAATCATCCAAACTCACAATTTTTAATTAGATATATCAAATTGGTGTGCATGTAGTGAGTTCATTGAAATCTTGAAATACATTGTATTGCACTTATATTTATTAAATTACATGAGCAAGAACTTTGACTTTACTTGTAATGGTCATCCAAAATCACAATTTCTAATTAGATATCCAATTAGTGTGCATGTAGTGAGATCATTGAAACCTTTAAATATAATAGTTTTTTCTTTTGACATAGTGCATTCATAAGTAATAGATAATTCACACAAATCAGTACAATAAATTGACACAAGAACATGTGAAAACCAAAGAACAATTCAAAGTGAAATGTATCATTCATTTACAACTGAAATGTCAATGCACATGTCTCCAAAAGTACATATATATCCAAAAGTAACCAGAAGTACATGTGTCTCCACAACTATCCAAGACTATCCAAGCCACATGTACATGTATCCAAAACAATCCAAGCCACATGTACATGTATGTGAAATGTCAATGTACATTCCTTCAAAAGTACATGTCTCCAAAAGTACATGTATCCAAAACTGTCCAAGCCACATGTACATGTATCGAAATGTACATATCCCATAAGACACATCAAAACTCAATCTTCCTCTTGTTCTTTCTTGAGGTTGATCCTATAGGCACAACTCTAGGACCAGTGTGCATCTATGGATCCTGCAAATTAAATATCAATTGTTAAATTCAAATAACTATGTACTAATACATTAGCTCAATAAAATACCATATCTAAATTAACTCAACAATTATCAAAATGTTAATGGAAATTGCATGAAACAATTGGTCATTAATGGACATCTCACCTAAGCAAGAGACTGTGAAAAAGGGGATTGTGTTCCTTGTGTAGCAGATGGAGCTGTTGGTTGAACACCAAGGATGGTCGCATCCATGGTCGAACTAGAGGGGGAAGGAACTGGTGGTGGTGGTGGTGGCTACAATCACCAAATGTTGAAATAGTTAGACATGTACATGAATAAACAATAGACACCAATAACACACTCTATCTAGATCATGATCAAATAGTTGTACCTTTGTGTGGCTTGTTGTTATTGGAGATACCACATTGAATGTTGCATCAATAAATCCTGCTGTTGGTGGCTACAATAACCAAATGTTGAAATAGTTATACATGCATGAATAAACATATGCCAATAATAATTAACTATGTAACGATCATGTTGAAATAGTTGTACCACTGTGTGACTTGTTTCCATTGTAGATGTAGCATTGACTACTGCATCAACAATCCCTGTAAGGTTTTCAATAGTAAACTCTGGCTCCTGATGTAGTAAACATGCAAATCAAACATTAACAAAACATTTTATGCATTGGTTTTCAAGTTAACTAAGAAATATCATTGAAGGATATACATTACCATGGTATCAGTAGCTCCATGGTCATGGACAACTCGACTCTTGCTAGAAGTAGGCCGCCTCATATACACATGACCCTTGTTCACATATGGCCTATGAGGAGATACAACTCCAGGAAATGGTCCAGGTGTTTCAGTTGGTGCCTATAGTCAACAAGAGTTCATGTAGTTAGACATGCATGATTAAACGAACATATATGTATTTAAAAAATGACATTTTTTAAATGTTTAAAATGGTTACCTCCATCACTGCTTTCCCATGTGAAGGATCTGGCATTTTCCAGTTTAATAATTGTAAATATTAGACCGTGGATAGCATTAGTGAACTAACATGTACAATGTGTGGAAATTAACCAATTAACAAGTATTAAAAAAATGACATTTTTAAAATGTTTACCTCGGTGTGAGATACAACGATGGGTGCTATATGAATCTCTCCACCAACCAAAGGATCAATGGATGGAATGTCATGCCTAGATATTTTCTCGGTCGATATGACCATGGATTCTACCTCCATCACTGCTTTCCCCCGTGAAGGTTCTGGCATCTGCAAGTTTAATAATTATAAATATTAGATCGTAGATAGCATTAGTGAACTAACATGTACAATATGTGGAAATTAACAAATTAACAAGTATTGAAAAAATGAAATTTTAAAATGTTTACCTCAGTGTGAGATACGACAATGGGTGCTATAGGAATCTCTCCACCAACCAAGGGATTAGTGGATGCAATGTCATGCCCCTCTGTAGAGTGTGGAACATGGAACTCTGGGGCGTCACTGTTGGCATAAAGCATCAACTACAAGTTCACAAAATTAATATATTAGCTCAAACTATACATATGTGTGCAAAGAGGAAAATAAATGAAGAATTCATTACAATAAACCATATACATACATCACTCAAAAACCCACTGAAGGTAACATCTCACGAAATACCATAGTAAGGATGACCACACGATGTGCACTCGTGAGGCTCAAAAGTAGGTCAGAATGTGTTGATGGTGCTGCACTAGTAGATGGTCTTGCACTAGATGGGGGTACTGCACTAGTGGGTGGTACTGCACTAGAATATGGTCCTGCACCATGAGGACCTGGTGTATGTACCACACCAGGGACAGATGTCCCATACTCACCCATATGTTGAACCATAGTGCTATGACGAACAACTACCCATGCAAAACTCAAATATGCATCACGTGTCTGTGGAATAACATGATGTACAGGTGGGACATATGGCCTAGGGAACTTCTTGTGAGGTGCATGGATAGGGTGATCAACGTCTCAAAGCCTGGTATTGGGTCGGTTTTGGGGAATCCCCCCATCAATCCCCTAAAACTGCAATATATCAAAATAGTTTACGTGTTTACCCAACACAAACTATGCATACATCTTCTGAAGGAAATACAGGGGGATTCCCCTGTTGTTGTGTGGTGGCATATCAAAAACCATATACCATCTGTCCATCCATTTATCAACAAATGGATGATATGTGCACCACTCGATAGAGATATGTCGCCTATTTTCATTTGGGATCTCCCCCGTGTGAGGGTCCCTAAACAATGAAAATATATGCTCTTTGGTAATTTTCAACTTTTTTTATTGCATTGTAGCTAAGCCCATCAGTGTACTCTTGTCTTTTTCTTTCTCTATATGATGTAATATAATATAGTATGTTTCTTGACAATGTAATAGTCTCAATAATTTCATCCAAAGTGGATGCAAGTGAATGTCGAATCCTATCACCACCACTAAAAGCAGTACTAAGTCCTCTCAAGTAGGAAAGCTCAATTAGAATTTCAGAATTTGTGTCCATAGCCGCAATTGCAATAAAAACATCAATAAGGAAATCATTAGAAACATATACATGGTATATACTGACATCTCTTCAAAATTGAAAATGTAAATTAAATCAAACTCAAGTAAGCAATTTAATGGCATTCACTTACATACATTTAAAACTTAAAATTAAACATTTAACAATTAAATAGTAAGTTTCGTTCAACTTCTTTCTAGAAGTTTAGGCACTTCTTCAACCTCATTGGTGACTTTTCCATACACACTTGGGTTTAAACTTCTTTGAATTTAGGAGTGCTATTTTGACATGTTTTGGCCTTTACGTCCTTGGATATGTAAAAGAAAGGGGCAAAGGACTATTAGGACATGTGAGGCAAGAAAAGGGGTGATATAGGGCTGCCACCATATCCTCTAAATATAATTGACTCGATCATGGTTGGGAACACTCTCACGATGCACTCTAGGTAGTTCATGGGTGTTCACCATTTCCATTGTTGTATTAACATGGAAACCAACCAAAAGTTACATGGAAAAATGGATAATTTGTGGACCGGACTATAATTGGTTGTAGATGAGATTAGAGACTCGACATGTAGAAATATATTACCCATTGTTTTTTCTATTTTAGAAAATGGTTGATAAACCTAGTGATGCATGGGCATAGACTGTTTGAGTAAAGTCATTTATGTCTTTGCTAGATCAAGGGATCTTAGGGAGACTTGGGGTCTCACATGTTTCTAATTTTCTTTATTATGTTTATAGGATAAAAGAAGCAGAATTCAAGTCCTATTTAGTTTAGGTGATGACCTTTAATTAATTAGCACTAGTCCCCCAATGAATACCAGGGTTGTATGGGGGTTTCAGGACGTGTTGACTTGTAATTCAATATCGCAGTGAGAAGGTTCATATATTTCAACTTTTTTTGTCATTACGATAAGGCCAGGGGCATGGAGGGTAAGTCCTATGCACATAACAAGAGCAAAGTGCCGAGGAAGGTATAATTAAAACACAAATGAGGTGGGTGCTATAACCAAGAAGTGAAAATATTTTAGTGGAAAAATGGTGGTGGCTGCTAAACTTACTGGAGGAAGGCATAAAACTAGTAATAGTTACTAGTTTTAACTCTGTGTTTATATATATATATATATATATATATATATATATATTGTTGATTTTATATAATACACTGTTTTATGTTTCAAAGGCCAGGGCCGAGAGGCATTTTGTTTATGTGTTTTGGCATTTAGTTGAGGGTGCAACTAAGAGCCAATGTATAACTACATACACTTGTGATGAAATTTTGATTATATTCATGGACAAATGATTGTGATGAAATTTTGAGAAACCAATTTACTAAATTTTTATGCAATTTTTCTATTCATGCTTGTGCACATGCATTTCATCTTGTTATGTCCATTTCCGAGGAAACTTATTCAATTAGTATCATGGGGAAATGTTCTCAGAGGGTTGACNATTGTATAAAGGGAGGAGTTCTAAATTTTTCAATTTTTGGTTGCATTAGGAATTTTTGAGTTCTTGAAAATGAATTCATTGTAGTTATTCACTCATCTTGGTTAGGGAGATGTGAATTTAATTAGTGACTTAGCTATTTCCAAGCTGCAAAATAATACAAAATTTGGTTGTTTTATTCTATTAAAAACAATATTCTAGGTTTAGAATTGACAAAAATGAATGCTTTGGGTGATTGAATTACCTCGTTAGATGATAATTCACTGGTGGAATTTCCTCCCCTCCTTCTAAATAAACTCCTCCAACAATCCCAAGCACCCAATTTGCTCCAAATCGATGCCGGTTTCGCGTTCTTGATGGGTAGAATAGGCCACGGGTTTCGCACCTGTCTATATAAATTAATTTTAGTTTTCCAAATCACGTACATGTTTTAGAACTACAAATCATGTACATGTTTTGTAGTTATATAACGCATACATGATATGGTTTCCTAGCCTACATGTCCCATGACATGTCAGGCTCGGGTTGAACCATATCAAGTGCTATGTAGCAGAAACACGTTGTATTTTTTGGTAACGTGATCGTGTTTTTTAAAAATAGGATTGCATATAAAAGGTCCCTCATATTCTTGCACTGACCCTTTTTAAAATAGATATGTGAAAAACATTATGTATTTTAAGATTAGGTGGTAATGCTAATTGATAAGCCATTGGACCCACTCTTGCCAATATTTTGAATGGTCCGCAATACGTGGGTGCTAATTTAGCATAGCTCCCTAATTTAAAAGAGCTCTTTCTTGGTTTAATCTTAAGTTACAAACACATGCTCACCGACTTGAAACTCCTTCGGTGTTTTTTTAAGATTGACATGGCTCTTTTGCCTGTCTTGAGCAGTTTTCAAGTTGCCTTGTACCTGTTTCACTATTAGTTCCAATGTTTTTAACATGTCAGGTCCTAACATCAATCGATCTACTGAATTACTCCATGTAATTGGAGTGTTACACTTTCTACCATATAAAATTTCAAAAGGGATAAGCTTTGCTGAGGCCTGATAATGATTATTGTAAGCAAATTCAACTAAATGCAAATAGTCTTCCCATTTCTTAGGATAACTACTAACATACATTTGCAACATATCTTCTAGTACCTCATTAACCCTTTCTGTTTGTTCGTCTATTTGCGGATGATAAGCAGTATTGAAATTTAGTTTAGTGTCTAATTGCTTGAATAAAGTTTTCCAGAAATTACCTGTAAATTTAGGATCTCGGTCGGAAATAATTACCTTTGTAATTCCATGTAGATAAAAAGATTTATTTCATAAAAATATCCGCGATATTAGCAGCTGAATGAGTTGTTTTGACAAGAATGAAGTGTGCTGCTTTACTTGACTTATCTACAACTACCATTATGGAATCATTCTGTTTCTGGTTTTTAGGTAAACTAGTTACAAAGTCAAGACTAATGACTTCCCACTTCCAGTTTGGTATTGGTAATGGCTGTAACAAGCATGTTGGGTGTTGATGTTCAGCCTTAACTTGCTGACATTCAATACCTCTAGCTAGAAATTCAACAACCTCATTTTTCATGTTAGGCCAAAAGTATTCTTTTCTTAACATCGTGATCATTTTCTAATACTCTGGATGTCCAGAATATGGACTTTTATGCATTTCAGTCAGAATCAACAGCTTAACTTCAGGTATATTTGGTACGTATAGTCTGTTTTTAAACAGTATTAAGCCTTGATCATTAAAATTGTAATCTATAAATACATTTTCAGATGTATTATGTATTATTTTTTTCTTTAAGTTTTGATATTCAGAATCTTGTCTTATTCCTTTCATCAATTTATTTTCCAAATCAGTTTTATAACTGCTAATGGTAGCCAAAAAATTGGTTATTGCATTTCTACTTAAAGCATCTGCCACTTTGTTTTCTTTCCCTTTAATATGATTGATCTCAAAATCATATTCACTAAGGAAATCTATCCATCTAGATTGTATTGCATTTAGATTTTGTTGATCAAATAGATACTTTAGGCTTATATTATGAGACATTAAAATAAATCTTATTCCTATTAAGGATGACGCCACATTTTTAAAGCATGAATTATTGCAGCTAACTCTAAATCATAAGTTTCATATTTATTTTCATGAATTTTTAATTTTCTTGACTCATATGGAATTGCATGACCTTCCTCAATGAGTACCCCGCCCAAGCCTTCGTTGCATGCATTCGTGCATATGACGAATTCTTTGTTTGGGTCTGTTATTTTTAAGATTGGTGTAGTAGTCAATAATGGATTTAGTTTATTAAAACTGTCTTCACACTTTTGATCCCAAATAAATTTCTTACCCTTATTTTGTAAAGAATTTATAGGGTTTGCAATTCTTGAAAACCCTTCAATAATTTTTCTGTAGTACCCTGTTATTCCCATGAAGGATCGTACATCAGTTACGTCCTTCAAAACAGGCCAATCAATAATAGCCTTTATCTTATCCGGGTCCACTGATATTCCCTCTTCAGATATTACGTGTCCTAGATATTATATTTTATCCTTGTAAAAGTCACATTTACTAAACTTAGCATATAACTGATGTTCTCTTAATACTTGCAAGATTATTTTTTAATGTTCATCATGCTCTTCTTTAGTCTTAGAGTAAATTAAGGTGTCGTCTATAAATACGACTACAAATTTGTCTAAATACTTACTTAGAATATTATTCATCAGACGCATAAAGGTCGTTGGTGCATTGGTTAGCCCGAAGGGCATAACTATGAATTCATAATGCCCGCACCTCATCGGGAAAGCATTTTTAAAGACGTATTCATCTTTAATTCTAACTTGGTGGTAACGAAACCTTAAATCAATTTTTGAGAATATCGTTGCTCCATGTTCATGATCGAATAGATCGTCAATGCAAGGCAGAGGATATCTATTTTTTATAGTCATTTTATTAAGTTGATGATACTCTATGCATAGTCGTAGAGTATCGTCTTTCTTTTTAACAAACAGGACCGGTGCTCCCCAAGGAGACACACTTGGTCTTATGTAATGTTTATCTATTAACTCTTGCAATTGTAATTTAAGCTCATTTAAATCCAAGATGTTCATTCGGTAGGGGGAATTTGAGTTTTGTACTGCTCCAGGTATTAATTCAATGGTGAAATCAAGATCTTTTTTAGGAGGAAACCCTAGAATTTTCTTCCAGAAATACATCCACAAAATCGTGCAGGATCTGGATATCCTCAAATCCTGGTTTGTATTCATTATTAACTTGTTCATTATTTATAACATGCACAACAAAGACTTTACAACCTTTCCTTACAGTTTTTCTCATCTGTAAGGCTGAGATTTGTCTTATAGAGATTCTCCTAGGAATTACTATAATGGTAGTTCTTTCTCCTTCCTTATTTAAACAAGTAAAAGTATTTTGGAAGCAATTTAATATTACCTGGTGTTTTTCAAGCTAGTCCATTCCTATGAGAATATCGTAAGATCCTAGAGGTAATACATTTAATTTTACCTGAGTTTCAAACTGATCCATCATCAAATCACAAATTTCAACATAGTTTAATACCTTTCATTTAGTTCCTATGGCTAGCTGGACTAGCCATGGTTTATCGAATTTTTTTAAAGGTAATTTACACTTTTCCACTATGCTAGGAGATATATAACTAAGACTATCTCCTGGATTAATTAAGATGGAAAAAGAGAAATTTTGGATCATACCTTGTATTTCCACCATAGAAGTCTGGTGATATTCCTGTCGATTTTCCAGTGCTGCATTGATCCTGTGCATCTCGTTTTCCACATCCCCAATTATTTCTGCTTCCTGAACAATGTGTATGTTGCTGGTATTTCCCTTTCGATTTGGACAGTACTTGGCATAGTGTGTTCCTTGGCACTCCAAGCATTTGACAGGTTCTCTTTGCTCAGTATTCCTAACAAAATTGTTAGATAAATCCTTGTCTTTTGCTGATGTCGTATTCTGTGGTACCTTGTTTCTAAAATCAGTTTTTTGGTAGTTGTTTTTGGAGAAGTTCTCGGTCTTAATCCTGAAACTCTTGTTGGATTTGAATCCTATTCTCTATTGATCAAACTGATTTGTATTTTTAGTCTTCCAATTTGGTATAATTCCTCTTTTCTCGCCTTGCTCATAACATAACTCTTCCTTCCTCATAGCTTCCTCCAAGGTTTTTGGATTGTCAAACTCAATCCTATCCTTGAAACTAGCAGGTAAACAACTTAGGAAACATTGAATCTTTGGTTTTTCATCTATTATGTATGGTACATACCTTAGTATACTTAAGAATTTGCTGTTTAGTTCCTTCATAGACATGGAACTGAATTTTAAGTCATAAAATTCTTTGGCCCTGTCCTCATAATATTGTTCGAAAAGAAACCTTTTCTTGAAGTACTTCTTAAAAACCCTCCAATTCAAGTACTTCTCCTTCACGTTCTTGACCCTCTTAATATCTTTGCACCATATGTTGGTTTTCTCGGTTAAGTTATAAATATCCATTCTGGCCTTTAATTTGTAAGAGTAATTGTAGATTTGGAAGTATTCCTTCATGCCCGATAGCTAGGCTTCTGCTTCCTCTCCTTTCTCTGCTTCTCCATTGAACATGGGATTTTTATTTTCTTGAACTCTCCAGAGATCTCCTCATAAGGTTTGTGTTTCTTTTTCCTAGGTTGTCGGAAAATTTCAGTGCTGTCACTTATATATCTCTGTCTTACCCTTCATGACCTTGGTTTAATCTCTGAAGATGATTCACTGTCAACATATTTTGATCTCCTTCCTTGATGTTTATAAGAAGTGTCTTCTGAATTAGTTTCAATAACACTTCGTTTATATTTTGCCTATTTATTCATTTTGTCCAATAGATATTCATTTAGTTCTAAAATTCTCTGATTATCTTGTTTCACAGTTCAGATTTCATCCTTCAGTTCTCTGACTGTTTGTATTAATTATGGGTTATTCAGATCCACATACAAGTGATTAGGATTTTCATGTTGAGGGCCATTCTCAGCAGAGGCTTTGGCGTTTTCCATCTTCTACAGAACAAGTTTGTATATTTCTGGAAATTTACAGAAATAAAATCAGTATACTATTTAATATTTATTTCATTTCTTTTTTGCATTTTTTGGTATGTTACAACAGACCTGTGATGGGGATTGGTAGAGGTACCAACACTAAGTCATATTTATTGCTCTTTGGAGCTTGTTCTCGTTTTTGTATAAAAAACACTTTCTTTCTATCTCTTTGATGGGGGATTTGAAAGCCATTGTGGATGGGGCCAACAATGCACATCATTTTCACAAAGTGAAGTTATCTCATTAGGCGAGGTTGGTCAAAGAACTTATTGATAATTTTCAGCAGATATCTATTGGTCATATCTATAGGGAATTCAATAAGAATGCACACGATCTATCCAAGGAGGAGATTGGACGTGGGGATGGGCATATCTTCTAGGAACTATTTCATGGGTGCATCATAATTGATTCTGGTCTCTTAATATTTATTTAGACATTTTTTATGTGTTTGGTACTGCCCTCTTGTGGGTTTTAATTTTGTACTTGTTCCTTGGCCTTTATAGTTTTTTTTTTCTAGCCACCACGATTTTAAGACATAGTAAGGACATGGGTCCTTTGATGGTGGAGTCCTTTTGGACTGATATGTTGGTTTTTTGTGGAGTTGTCCTGTGCGATGTATTTTTTACACAACCTTTAATTAATATAAAGTTGTCTTTTATGTGAAACAAAAATACATTAACATCACTTATTCGATTTATTTCAATTTTTTATTTATAATAAATTTTATTTTTATTAAAAAAATAATAAAGTTGAGAACATCTTAACAAATTTAAATCATAAACTAAAATATTATAATTACCCTACTTCCATTATGATTTAGTTAAAATTTTATATTTATAATAACTTTTTATTTAATAGGCTAATTATCCATTCTACACAGTCAAATATTTTTATCCCTTCATGATTTTGCTGAAGAGGCCCATTCTACAACCCATTAGAGGGGAGATATGTAACCCTTTGAGTGCTCATCTTAAACCTAACAAGTGTGCTTTATAAAAATAACAATAAAATATTATAAAAGTAACATGTGGACCCAAATTATATTTAAAATATATAGATCAACACACACACACACACACATACATAAATTAGTTAAATTAAAACAATAAACATTGCATTACACACTTCCTCAACTATTTCTCTCTAAAAATGGATTTTCACAAATTTATCTCTCTTGGTGTTTGGTAGATCCCCTTTTAAGATGGATCTAGGTTGGTAATACTTTGCAAAATCAATTTTGCATTTCACATAGTTTGGCTAAAATTTATTTATATATTATCCAACAATATTGTGTTATGTAATTGAGTGTTAGATGGAACTTGACCTTTGTTACTATGTAAAGTTTTCCACTTAAACTGTAGATGTTGGTAAACATTTGAAATATCCCATTAGACCTTGCCCAAGCCTTCCAACCAACAACACCATCCCTACTTTTATAGACTTGGTAGCTAATTATGACAACCCATAAATGCTAAATATATATATATTTTGTGTTTATATTACTCTTAGTAGTAAATTCTTTTAAGGAAATCTTTACTTGGTTAAATTCTAATTTACCTGGTTTGCATGTTGATAGAATTGGTCGTCAAACGTGGGATCAATGATCAACTATGATCAACCATCTAAAATAAATTATGACTTCTAAGCGAGGTGATTTAATGTTGCAACTTTGTTCTTATACAAATTAACGTTAAGACCTTAAGGTTTGGACATTTGTTCTAATCCTTGGAATGCTTATGAAACACGTATTATGTTTCTAGACTATGATCGAGGTTATGCTAAAGTTCTAAGTTCTAAGTCTTAACATTCTTTGAAGAAGGTTTTAAGTGACATGTTTTGATAAAGGTTATGGTTTACAACATATGTATATACCAACCATGTGATGGTATTAACAATACTTGACCTAAGTTGGAAAATATATGGGGATGGTGGTAACTATGCATGTGTGTTAAACATGATTTGGGTTGTTAAAATGGTAATGTTTAAGTTTAACAACTCCCAAGGTTTAATGGAGATTTTTGGGCCCAGAGGATTTTTCTACAGCTCAAATGGGGAGATGTGTCCATTGATGTGGCACATAAAAAATAAAAAAGCTTATAACATGTCGACTTATAATTAAAAAAATAAAAAATAAAAATATTATGCTTATATAAATATACAACCATATTAGTCAATACTCACAATCTTACAAACTAAGTAGTAAAATTCAATTGATCTGAGTAATAAAAAGAAAAATTATAAAACCAAGAACATATAAAATTTAATTTTAAACCACGGGCTACTAAAAACATGTGCCTTAAACCATGGATTATTTTACTCATTAATTACTGTAAATATTCATTATTAGTTTTAAAGAAAGACAAGTACACCAGTTTTTGGAAAACTATTTGATTATATGATTATTAATGTTACTCACCTAATTCTTCTAAAATTTACCCTATTTTGAAATTATTTAAGCAAGTTGGCCATTTCCCACCCAAGTAGGAACACTTATTAGACATTTTTGTAAAATTAAAAAGTGTTTGCACCTCAAGACAACTTGATCCCTCTTGACACTTGGTAGAGCCATATTTAAAATGGATCTATACTGGTTATAGAAATTTTAGATGTACAACCTGCGGCTTGCCAGTTAACAATGCAGTTAGGATAACATTAATGCTATGGTAATGTGATCACTGCTCTTTTGGTGTTTGTAAAATGGAATTCAATCTGGACCCTCCACCTATAACTTACTTTGGCTCTACATAGTTGTATGTGATTTTATGGGGGGTTGTAAAAGATTGGAAAGTGTAACACATTTATGCTATTGTGAACCGGTCGTTGTGTTTGGTTATTTGATGGTTAGAGTTACATACCTCCTCATTGAGGGTTTTTTAGTGTAGAGGCTTAAGAGTACTTTTCGGTTGGATACCTGCTTGCTTTTGGATACCTGCTTGCTTCTGTGGTTTATGCAACATACATTGCTCCTTATAGCTCTACATTGTGCAACAATGTGATTTTATTTGAAGTGTATCAGTGAGGATTGAACATTGAGGCGAGCTTTGTAATTTCCCTTTCGAGTATTCTTTTAATCTGTCTCTGTTTCTTTGTGTGGAAGGGTTAAAGGGTTATTATTTGCAATCAACTCATCGTGAAGGGATTTCTTCGATTGAGTGGAGGCTACAATTTTCTTAAGGTAAATCACAATACTCTCTGCAAATTTGTCCCTTTTCTTTTAAACAAAGTTTAAGTGGATAAAACTAATTATAATGTTTACAAGGGGTAATTTAATGGAAGAAACCCCCGGTACTCTTGAACAGTTTGAAACGTAAGGTTTCAATTTTATCAGTGTTTACAACTAAAATCTTGTATAGCTTAACGATTTCAATTTTATCAGTGTTTAGAACTAAAATATTGTATAGCTTAACGATTTCTAAAAAAATCTTTGTCTCTGACAGGTGAAGGAGAGGTAAAGGCCACGTAAGGTCACTCTTATTTTAAGAAACACAGTCAGTTTAAAAGAACGGCCTCACGATAAGGCTCTTGTTACAATTTTGGATCTTCGACATAGCTTCGAAGCTATGGCCTTCCTTCAGGCATAGATTACAATGTGAATCTGTAAGTGTTAAAATCTTTTCTAGATTTCCTTTTTTTTTACGTCTTCATACAAAATATTGAAGGTCCTAACTCGGTTTACCCTGCTTAGAGGGCTATGGTATGGTTATTCTACCATGGTTTTCGTGCCCGTTGCACAACTATTTAGGGTTTGGTCTTGGAGTCTAGTTATACATTCTCAACCGTGGTTATGGGGTTTTGAAAAAGGGGTTTATGCTTCCTCTTCTGCATTCATTACTTTGTTCTGAGGTAAACTGTTAATGTAGACTTCCATATTTGAACTATGTTTGTACTTTGTCTCTAGAAATGTTCCTAACACTAAATCTTTTATCTTCATGGATACACTGGCGTGGCTTGTCTATAATGGTGAGCTCATATCTACATAAAAAGTATCTGTAACAAAAATTTAACTGTCCGTTGGCATATATATATTGTTTATCCATGCTTTGGGTTTGGAAAAAGAGGGTTTCTTGACCTCTGTTTTTCTTAAGAAAAGTTTACAACCTTGTAGAAGAGCTAGATCTAGTTTCTAGTTTGCGACTTGATATCGGTCATGTTTTTAAGGGATATGTATGACTTGTTAATCTTATGTATTTGATTCTTGATGGAATTTATAACTATATACAAGAGTTTGTTCAACCTCTCGGTTTAATGTTGACGGTTTATGGACTGTTCAATTTATTACTAAAACTAATATTTATAAAGAGTTGCCCTAATGGCTTGATTATTGTTCACGGCTATATTTATACCGTTTATGGCTTGATTATTGTTCACTGCTATATTTATAGTATTTTTATTATCAAGCCATTGGAACTTAGAGGAGCCAGAGCTCGAATAGATCACTAAGGCAGAGAAGATTGAACTAAAAGTCTCTTGTCATTTGTGTCTTTGATTCTTATTGGAAAAGGCATTTCACATCTTTGACTCTTTTTAAAAAAGGAATTTGGCATCTTTGAGACTTTTATGTAAAGGCATTTGCCTTGAGAAATGGTTATTTTACATTTAGTGTAATTTTGAAAACATGCTTTTCATGATCAAACCACTCTAAAAATATTGTTATGTTGTGTTGTCTTCGAGGAATTCATTTAGAGTCATAATCTAGTAGTGATTATGGACTTGAATTATGATTTTGAATTATACTAAAGGAGATGTTTAAAAATTCAACGATTTGAATAAGATGACCATTTTTTCCCCATAATCTAGTGTTTTTATTTTGGAAAATTGAAATGTAACTATGTTTTAATCCTAATTTTGATGGTAGAAATGGATTCATCACCCTCAAAACCCCCTCTAGCACAAAAATTTCCAAAATTTGACATCTCTAACCTAGATTTTTGAAAATTCTGATAGGGTTTGATCAAAATCATGTTACAAAAATCATCCTATTCCAACCCAAAATGATCCAACAACCATTTTTTCTCGGGATCCGAATTTTTTTATTTTGCATAATCCAAATGTAACTATGTTTTAACCCCAATTTTTATGGTAGAAATGGATTTATCACCCTAAAAAACCCCAGGGAACCAAAAATTCCAAAACTTGACAGAGATGTCTAAAAATTTAACGATTTGGATAGGACAACCATTTTTTCTGGAGGATCATTGTTTTTTATTTTGAAAAATCAGAATGTAACTATGTTTTGATCCCAATTTTTATGGTAGAAATGGATTAAGCACCCTCAAAAACCCATAGGGAACCAAAAATTCCAAAACTTGATAGGTGTAACGTGGATTTTTAAAAATTCTGTCCATATTTTATCAAAATCGTGCTGGAAAAAGAAACCTATTTCAACCCAAATAGTAGAATTTTTAGACTATGAATATACACAAAGGAGATGTCTAAAAATTCTACAACTTGGATGGCCATTTTTAGTAGGATTATTATATGCCACTTTGGTCAAAGTGGCTGCAATTTATATATGTTTTTATTTATAACCACCTATTTGTAAATTATAGAAGTGTAGATAATATCCAAGTATTAGGTCATGGGAGATAAAACTGTAAATAAATTTACTAAAAATAATAAATTTATAAAAAAATTTAAGTTATAAATATAAATATAAATTTTAGGTTTTAATGATTTATTTTTTTTAGATATTTAATAATTTTATATAAGACCATAATTTCCATTTAAACCAATATAAATTATACAAGTTAATAAAAAAAAATTTTGTTACATGAGATAATATATACAAACGAAAGTACACCCACATAAATTTATATATTTAATGGTACATCATGAGCATGCCTAATGGTTAATATCATGTGTTTCCTCTTAGGAGGTCACAAGTTCAAATCTAGAGGAGGGTAGTGTATGTACACCTATGTAGATTATAGAAGGTCCCTTGTCTCACAAGAAAGGGGGTCTCATATAAAGGGGGTCTTAGATTCCAAGAGTGAGCTTCTATCCAATAGATAAGAGAGTGGTGATTGATTGTGAGCCAAATTGCACAGTTCAGGAGCACAAAACACGCGAACAACAAAAGAAAACCCATGAAAATTGGTAGCAATCTCGAGAATCCATATCTCTATTTTTTTTAACTAGTAACAGGTGTGCGCATGCGTGTTTAAGCATGTGCACACATGTATAAGACCATGTGTGTGCATTTGCATGCACGCATAATTAAACGCGCGTGTGCCCCTGCCTAATATTTAGAGCATTTACTTACTAACATTTATCTCATTTAATGACTAACGTTCTTCAACAACAAATTTGTATTCATGGTTACTTCGAGTATTTTTACAATATAGTCTTCACCACTAATTTCTTCTTAGGCCCATGGGTGCCATTATGAGGTCTTAGGCTCCTTGCCTATGGCTAGTGGAGGGTAATGGAGGCCTGCAACACTGAACTTGTCATCATCATCATCATCATCACCGTCATTGTTCATCATCATTGTCGTCATCGTCATCCTCATCCTCATCATTATCATCCTCCTCCTCCTCCTCCTGCTCATCATCATCATTGTTCATCATCATTGTCATGGTCATCATCATCATTCCTTTGAAAATTCTTGAAAATAAAATCAAAGCAAATTTTCAACTAAACCTATCATCATCATTGTCATCCTCATCCTCATCCTCATCCTCATCATCATCATCATCACCACCACCATCATTATTCATCATCATTGTCATCGTCGTCGTCATCACCATCATCATCATCATCATCATCATCACCATCATTGTTCATCATCATTTTCAACGTCATCATCATCATCATCCTCATCCTCATCATCATCATCATAGTCATCATCTTCATCCTCTTCATTGTTATCATCCTCATCATCATCACCACCAATGGTGTTCATCATCGTCATCATCATCATCATCATCATCATTTTTCATCATCACCGTCATTGTTCATCATCATCATCGTCATCATCATCATCATTATCATCATCATCATCATCATCGTCATCATCATTATCATCATCATCGTCGTCATCGTCATCATCATCATAATCACCATCCTCATCATCATCATTGTCATCCTCCTCCTCCTCCTCATCATCATTGTTCATTGTCATCATTCCATTGCCAATGCTTCAAAATAAAATAAAATCAAAGTTTCAACTAAATTTCTCATCATCATCATTATTCCTCATCATTGTCATCATCATCATCATCCTCGTCCTCATTGTCCTCCTCCTCATCATCATTATCATCACCATCATTGTAATTGTCATCATCATCATCATTATCATCCTCATCCTCATCATCATCATAGTCATCATCCTCATCATCATCATTGTCATCGTCCTCATCATCCTCATCACCAACATTGTTCATCATCATCGTCGTCATCATCATCATCATCCTCATCATAATCATCATCATCATCCTCATCATATTCATCCTCCTCCTCCTCATCATCACTATCATTGTTCATCATCATCATCATCATCATCATCCTCATCATCCTCATGATAGTCATCCTCCTCCTCCTCCTCATCATCATTGTTCATCATCATCATTCCATTGCAAATTCTTGAAAATAAAATCAAACCAAAGTTTCAACTAAGCCTATCATCATCATCATCATTGTTCCTCATCAACGTCGTCGTCATCATCATCTTCATCCTCATCCTCATCATCATCGTCATCATCGTCATCATCATCACCATCATTGTTCATCATCATTTTCATCATCATCATCATCATCATCATCCTCATCATCATCATCATAGCCATCATCTTCATCATCATCATTTTCATCATCGTCATCATCATCATCACTAACATTGTTCATCATCGTAATCATCATCATCATCATCATCCTCGTCATCCTCATCCTCATCCTCATCATAATCATCACCATCATTGTTCATCATCATCATCATCATCATCGTCATCATCATCATAGTCATCATCCTCATCATCATCATTGTCATCATCCTCCTCCTCCTCATCATCATCATTGTCATCATCCTCCTCATAATCATCATCATTCCATTGCAAATGCTTGAAAATAAAATCAAAGCAAAGTTTCAAATAAACCTATCATCGTGATCATCATTATTCTTCATCGTCGTCGTCATCATCATCATCCTTGTCCTCATCATCATCATTATCATCACCACCACCATAATTGTTCATCATCATTGTCATTGTCATCGTCATCCTCATCCTCATCATCATCATCATAGTCATCATCGTCATTGAAATCATCCTTATGATCATCATCACAATCATCATCATCATCATTGTTCCTCATCATCATCAGCATCGTCATCACCATCATTGTTCATCATCATAGTCATCATCATCCTTATCATCATCATCATTGTTGTCATTAGCATCATCTTCCTCATCATCGCAATCATCATCATCATCATCATAATCACCGTCATCATAGTAATAGTCATCATGATCATCATCCTCATCATTATCCTCCTCCTCCTCCTCCTCATCATCATCGTTGTCATCAACATCATCATCCTCATCATCGTAATCATCATCATCATCATCATAATCATCGTCATCGTGAACCTCATCCTCCTCCTCCTCATCATCACCATCATTGTTCATCATCATCATCATCATCATCATCATCATTTTCATCATCCTCCTCCTCATCATCATAGTCATCATGCTCATTTGATCATCATTGGTATCCTCCTCCTCCTCATCATCATCATTCCATTGCAAATGCTTGAAAATAAAATCAAAACAAAGTGCTTACTTAACAAAAAGTGTTTATGCTTAGTTTCGATAAATAAAAGTTATATATTCTGGAAGGTAATCCGATTTTCCACGTTTCATATTCTTATGCCATATTCCAAAAAGTTGTGTAGGTACCTCTAATATTTCTTTTTGACGTTCAGATTTATGCTTTTCCAGAAGTCCATTGCAACGAGCACATCATAAGTGACCAGCATTAGCTTGCACTAGCCCAATGTTGAAGCACCAAAATCATATGTAGCATTGACCATTGCATCCATATCATTAGAATCAACGGGAGGAGTATGGGATTCTGGGGTGTCATTGGATACCAACTGTAAATGTGTTCATGTAAATTGTCAGATACTTAAAATATAAATAATATATGAAACAATTGAACATTGTGATATAAAAAATAATAAACTATGTGAAGAACGAGTTTGACTTTCATATTGGAGTAACCTATCATCATGAAACTATTAAGAAGGCCCATAACATATGTTTTGACAAGTTGTGCAAGGATGTGGCATGACATGACACTCTGAACCCTTTGCATGTCCAGTGTGATCTCTAGATCTGGTAGGGTTTGGAGACCTAAGTGTTCCTTTGTGTGTGATGGTACAACCCCTTGGCCTACATTGCCCTCGACAGCAGTCCCATGTCGAAGCAATGTATCTTCCAATTAGAATAATGCCTCCTGTGTATCATCAATCATGGGACCTGTAGGAGGATATAATTGAGGGGGGTTTGGTGTGCGTGGAGGTCGTCACACATGGTTTGTATCAGTCCTCACCCCTTTCGTATCTTGGGGAATCCCATTTACTACCCCTTGGAACTCTAAAATATCAAAGTAATTTACATGTTTACCCAATATAAACTCGGCATACAAATTCTTGAGGAAATAGAATGGGACCTCTCTATTCCCATGAGGGTCTTCATCGAAGACCATATACTAGCGATCCATCAAGTTGGGTTTAATATTTGGTTCTATGCACTAGTCTACAGAAATGTGTGGTCGACTAGTTGGAAGAACCAATCTAGTGCTAGGGTCCCGAAATAGTGAAAAAAGTTGGTGTTTTGTTATCTTTAATTAATTTACATATTTGTAGCTCAACCTAGTGGGATAGTATTTCCTCTGGGAATCCTTGTAGGAGCTAATATTGTACAATGCTCCCTAGGCATTGGAAATTATATTTGTAATGTTATCTAGTGAGTCTCCCAATGATCGTCTTACCCCCCCCCCCCCCTCCCCCTCCTCTAAAAAGTGAACTAAGGCATATCAATGGACCCAAACGAGCAATAATTTTAGAATTCCTATCGTGTTCCTCCTCCATGTGTTTGGTGTTTCAATTTGGGTTTTTGGTGGTTTGATTTTGACATTTTCTTCAGGATTTGTGTTATCTGTTAATATAAAAACATAAAAATAATTATGATAGAGCACGTGCACGGAGATGGCATGACGTGACACTTTGAACACTCTGCATGTCCAATTCACATGCAATCTAAATCACTTTCCCGATATATCTCCCTTCCGTTCCTGGCAGCGTGGAATGCAAAATAAACAAATAGAGGCCGCGGGCCTATTTTTTTTTATAAGTTTTAAAAATCACACTTGCGATTTGTAACTCTTCCAAAACGCACTTGCGATATATCGCACTTGTGATATAATCTGACCAACTTTTGCTTTGGTTTTAGGCTCATGTTTTTCTGAACCAAATAATCAATAACACATATGCATTATGGATTTCATTTTTTAGACTTGTGCTTTTCATTTACATAATGACAATACAAAGTGGAGCTATCTCCGTACACGTGCCCTATCATAATTATTTTTATGTTCTTTAAGCTTCCTAGACTCATAAGCTATAACATAGTCCTAAATTAATACTCCTCTTGAACCTTCTTTGCATGCACCTGTACTTATGAAAAAACATATGTATGGATCAACAATATTTAGAATAGGGGATGTTATTAATAAGTGTTTTATTTTATTAAAACTATCTTCACATTTTTCATTCCAATCACATTTCTTAAATTTCTTTTGTAATGAGGTTATAGGATACACAATCTTAGAAAATCATTCAACGAATTTACGATAATAGCTGGTTATCTTCATAAAATATCTTATATCAGTTACATATTTGGGAATAAGCCATTCTGCGATAGCTTTAATTTTGTCATGATCAACTGAATATCCCTTCTTTAGACACTACATGTCCTAAATATTGAATTTTATCTTTGAAAAAGTCACATTTACTAAACTTGGCAAATAATTGATGTTCTCTTAACAATTGTAAAATTATTTTTAAGTGTTCTTCACGCTCTTGTTTATTCTTAGAATAGATTATTATGTCGTCAATAAATACGACTACAAATTTATCAAGGTATTTACTTAATATCTTGTTCAGTAGAAACATAAAATATGTCACTACATTTGTCAACCCAAAGGGAATTACAACAAATTCATAATGACCATATCTGGTTTTCAAAGATGTTTTAGAGATATCTACATCTTTAATTTGTACTTGATGGTATTCATATCTCAAGGCCATTTTAGAAGATATTGTTGCGCATAAAAACTGATCAAATAGATTGTCGATACAAGGTAGAGAATATCAGTTTTTTATTGTCACTTTATTTAATTATCTATAATCTATACATAATCATAAAGTACCATAAGTTTTCTTTATGAACAGTACTGGTGCTCCCCATGGGGAATCACTTGGTAGAATGTATTTTTTTAACAATCAACTCTTGTATTTGTGATTTTAACTCATTAATTTCCAAAATGCTCATACGATATGGATTTATGTTGAATATTATTACGAACACTAGGTTTTTTGTAAGTCATGTTCATTATTATAAATATTGACAAGTTTCCAACCACCATTAGTGATGGTTATGAGTGCATTGAAAGGGAGCAATGGTTTGTCATGGATCACCAATTTCCTTTATATGAGTGTCATGGAGAAAAATATTTGTCATGTAATGTTTAGTTGGAACCCAAATTAAGTAAGATAGAGACAATTCCAACCTAAGGAAGATTTTGGAAAAAGAGAAAAAAGGTCAAATAAGGAAATATTTTATTCCCAATTTTTTAAATGATTTAGGATCAAATTGGCAAGCCCACAAAAATATTATCTTCATTCTAAATTTCATCATTATTATTATTATTTTTTATATAAAAAAAACGAGTAAAGATTTATATTAAAGAGGCCATAAATAAAAGGAACAACTAAAAGATATAAAGCCTGTTTTAGAATTTGATAAATTTTTTTTTATATATGAAGATAAACCTACACACATAGTTCTTCATGAGGGAACACTATGTAAATATATTAACAATTTCTTATGGAAACTAAAATTGTATTGTCTTATTGTCCAACTGGAAAAATACATGTAAAAACGATAAGAAAAAAATATATTTAGCTAATTTTTTTACCACCATGGACTTGCTACATAGACACATCATCTCCCTCTAAGCCATGGTCTTCTTACAAATGTGGTTGATTTGTCACTGGCACACTATTTTGTTGTACAATTTCTTACTAAGATCCATATCCTTTATTGAATCAATGGAGACATTTGGATGTCACTTCATACACTTGGAACTACATGCAAGCCCCAATATGATATCATAGTTCTTTTGAAAGTAACTTGTGTAATATCCCTCTTTTCATGACTCTGAATATTTTGTAATTACTGAATATATTTGTTCTCTGGTGAGGAGCTCAAGGCCAAGGCCCCACCAGTAGAACCTTTTATGCTAGGTGATGTGATTTTTCCTAAGTTATAAAACTGGGAGACTTGAGACCTAGACATAACATAAAGCAACAAGCAGGTAAATACACTAGGGAAGGTTAAACGATGTATGGGTCTCGAGAATTGGAAGAAGAGAAAACGTCTTCCTTAATCGGCATAAGGAAGTTAAGTGTCGTCCTAGGTTGAAGTAAGCGTAAGTAGACTAACTTACCTTAAGAAAAATTTGACCTGTTTCTCCTAAAGGGCACCACGTGCCGAGGGGGTTCCTCCTTGAATTCATATTAATTAGCTCAAAATTCATCCTATATATATATATATATATATATATATATATATATATATTATAATCATCTTAAAGATATTTAAAAGCGAAATGCTTCTAAAGGTTTTAGCTACGAGATCACCTCTCAAAGAGGGTATTGGTGATACTTCAACGAGAGTGACTTACTTTTATGAGTACAAGCTATAACCTTTATACATATACATATAGATAGAAAATACTTGATAAAGATGATTAGCTTACCGCGACTTAAAAGAGGAACAACCTAGGGTTTAAGGGCTATATGATGTAGCCCTCTTAAAACGGAAAAGAAGACGACATATTCGGCATACCTCATAGAGTGATTAAATGAGGATAGACCATCTACCCAGACATGTATATAGATACGTATGATTTTTATTCAAGTAATATATATATAGAGTAAGTATAGTGATAAGGTAATGTCTATGTTGGTAAGATTGATGAAAAAGTATGTTTGAGTCTAAAACACTATAGATTATGCCTTGCTTAATTACCCTAAATGATCTGCCAAGGATTCACACTCAAACATACCTTTGACGAAGATTGCCTCTCCCGGAAAATATTTATCAATTGAGTTGTGTCGGGTTTTTCTTGATGGTACTTCACAACTTGCTTTAAGAGAAGGCCATATAAAAAGGGGGGTATACTGCTAGTATTTAAGCAAGATGTTACCATAGTAAATCACTAAATATATCCATCTCTAATGTCGAAATTGCTAAAAATTTAGTTATGGAAAGTGTAATATAAGCCAATTTGACATCTCTTCTCAAATTACAATTTCCACGGTTTTATTTCAAAAATACCTCTTCGGTTACAACGATGCACGTTAGGGGTGACATGCCACGGCAAAAATAAGGGTAGATCTAATGCTGTGATTTATGGAAGCAGAGTGCTCCTTAAGGGGGAAAAATCTTGGTGTTTTGGAAAATAAATAGGATCCATGCGTTATGAAGGGAAGGGACCCTGACATTAGTAGGGCATAGACAGAGGTAGAGGAAATGCCTTGCATGTTGCATGAGATGGCTATGCTGCATGGGATGACCACAGCCAAAAACTACACAGTGGTACTGAGTAAGTGTTCGAATCTCTTTTTAGATCAATTCCTGTAGGCTTCGGCAACATTTAAGCTTGTCTTCCATCCCATCGTGGTTTCAAGGTGATGGATATTTGTACATAATGTCATGTATATCAAGCTTTACACCTGCACGTAGAAGATAGGTCGGCTGTTTATTTTCAATCATTTTGATGTGAATTACTATTGCTAGTGATATTTTTTTTCCTTTATATTTTTTATGAGGTTTTCACCACGCGTAGAAGACAGGTTAGTTGTCTATTGGAAGCCCGTGGTTGACGTCCATACCCTTTTACTATTCTAAGGTGATGCGATCCTTAAGATGANGCCCCTGCACCCTTTTTGATATCTTTCAAGCCCTATTATCGTTTACGATCTTCATAGGGAATGAGTTTTAATAGAAGAACCCCCCCACCCCCCCCCGTGAGTAAGACGTACTCTGTGTGCAGTAAGATAGGGCTATCATCTACATGGAAATCATGGGTGCGTCAGTAGTTCTGAGATTTTTTATGCTGTTATATTTTATTCCCATACGCTCATACCTCAACGTAGAGGTAGTAGTCTATTTTAGAAATGACTGAGCTCCAGTGCAGTTTAAACCCTTTTGGTGGATGCAAAATCGTGTATTCATTGACGCAATAGTATCAATGGTCATCGATAATTATTTGGCATAACCCACCTATTTTATTGGTTTGCCTCCATTGAAGAACTAATACCTGACCCGAGCAGCCAACTTTAGGGTATACGGCCTTTTGGGAAAAAGGTTTTAATAGAAGACCCCACCCCCCTCTTTGAGAAAGGCAAACGATGTTTCCTTTTGTGAAGCAATAATGCTGGAATGGGGAGTTCGATTGATGAGAAGAATGTTGTTAAGACGATTGCTAGCGAGGGGATGCTTCTGCAATCTCTTTGATTATATTTTTGCTTAAAAAATTACTGGTGTGATTGTACATGAATCGACGGCTTAAAGCATCAGTTTTATCCAAATGGAATTGTTTGATTTTTATATTTTAGTATGATATTAAAAATAGAAGTTATTGATTTAAAAGCACGAGGCATAAAAAATGGTAGAAGTCATATCCAGTTGATGGTATCTCTATACTTCACATTTATCCTTCTGTCCAACCCTCATTGTGCTTGGGGATAAGAGATTTGATTATATTAAACCAAAAACCGAGAGTGTATAACCCTCAACTTTTGGCTTGAATTCCCGTGACTTTTCTTTTGTACCTACCGCAACTGAAGGCTACTGGCATTCTTTTTGCTAAGGTATGGATAGGATATATATATATATGTATGTTTATATGATGGAATGGGGATGCAATGACATTTTACGCTGTGTAGTATAATTAATCTGGGTAGTGTCAGTGATATAAAGATGTTTTCTTCTCGTTGTAAATATCCATTTTCCTTGGCAGGCTCCATAAGTCCAAGTGTAGTTGTGCATCACATTTTGGGACTTTTAGTTAAAGGAAGTCGGAAACAAGGATTGTTGTGGTTGTAATCTGGTTATTTTGAATAGAAAGTACACAGCACGACAGTTTTGGTGGACGTAGCCCATGGATTGGGTGAACCACGTACATTTGTGTCGTTCTTGTATTGTGTTTAAATGTTGTTTTTTCCTCATATTGTTTCGCATACTCCTCTTATGTGGTGTGGCCTCGTCAATTGAATTAAATACTATTAAATGTTAATCAAGGAAAAATTATTTGTATAGTACTAAAATTCTCAGTTTGCACACTGTTATTGTTTAAGGACACTATGAAGATAATATTTTGTAGACTACACCTCTTAAGGTTATGAACAACAATTATTGGAGTTCAAATTAAGATATGGTATTCAACACGACCAATATATGAATGAATTAAGATTGCAATAGATATGAATAAGGGTATACCTCTTATGGTTCATTTGTTAGAGACAAAAGTAAAAAATCCATAATATGGAGCACCTTTGTTTAATTGGGATGGTAATGTTATAACTATGCACCTTTGGCAGTGGACACATCATGGTTATAGATTTATGATTTAAATAGCTAATTGTAAATCACTTAGAGGCACATAGTGTACAAGTTCAATTCAATATATGTTGAAATGTGTTTAAATGGGTGCGTTATAAAAGCAATAATTTCGAGGCTAAGTATAAGCGTTTTGCTATGGAGAGGAAAACATGTGTGTTAAAAATATAATGCATCACCTGTATGGCTCGATGGTGAAGTCTTGTTTGATTATATTTTCGCATGAGCAGGAATATCATATTACAAAGTAAGGCTTTCAATGCAAGACTAAGTTCTATTAAGGGATGATATTGAGGTAGGAATAGTTTATGTAATTGTATTGAAGGTATAATATGTGATAGTAGGAAATCTTATTTGGGAATGTTACATGTATGATAGGATTGATGGCCTAATCATGTGACAATTATGGTTGAATTGTGTGGAGTTAAATGCTGGAATCATTGATTAAGGTCCTTACCTAATGTGTTAAGCACATATCACATTAATCTTGTAAGGAATTTGCATTGATCGAGTTAACACCATAAATTCATGACGTTTCAGCGATCGGTTCACATTATGTTTTAGTTTGCACCTCTCCACTATGCTATATCTATTACAAGATGGTTTTTTGAAAGATATACTTAGTATTTCAAATAAAAACAAAAATTTTGCTCTTGTTGACTTAGGGATGTTACGTATGGTATTAGAGCTAGAGTGACAACACTCGGGCCTATTTGGGTTCAACATATAGTTAGGATGCATGAAGATGGATAGCTCTAACCAGTTGATTGTTTTATTTTGTGGATTCATGACACTGATGAATGAAGGGAAAAGTTTTCCAAGTAAGCTTCCAAGGATCGAATGAGATAACAAAGAGGATCAAAGAAAACATCATGGAAAGAAGGTATAACCAAAGTAATTCTTTCGTCAAAGCCAAATGGCTCATGACCCATTCTTATGGTAAGTATTGAAAATTGGACTAAAGATTTTTCCCAACAAATGTTTGAAACTTGAATGAATTATTCTGCAGTAGGGTATTCTATTGGAGTCTAAGTATGGCATGTCAGACTAAAATAGTTACAACTTTTTCTGAAACTTAGATGAATCTTATGTAAATTAAGGGCAACTACAAAGAGGTATCTGCGAACTTATATTTTAACTAACTGTCGGGGTTACTTGCTCCAACCTTATCCTATCTAGTAGATGCAAGTAGAACTTAAGGGATTGAGGAATAGGTGGTGGTTCCAATTGGAACCAGGAGCTATTCTAGCCCTCAGTCGGGTTGCCTGTCTTAAAAAGAATTTTATGCAATCATAACTAGCGAATTCAACTCGAATAAAGGTGGATTATAAATGTAGGATAATTATAGGAATAATGTGGTCAGAAACTCCATGTTTTCTTTAATTTTGTATTTATGTTTTTCGAATGATCATATTAACCATGAAATATCTCCACAATCAGGATAACGGGATGGTTTTCTAATCCTATTGTTTATTTATGCATTAAAGACAACATAAAGGGGGTTCACATGACATTTGGTTAGGTTATTTGGATTCTCAAAACAACAAATTAATTTTAGGAAATCGTGGGAATGTTGTTGGGAAACAATTTGAAACTGCCTGCTAGAGACCATATTCACACTTTTTTTGCTTGATTGAAGGAAAAATTTGATGCTACAAAACTTGCAACTGCCTCTCTAAAGGTAATTCTTTTATGTTTATTAAAGATTTGACATTTTTTTTCAATTTCATGCCACATGTTTAAAATTGCGAGCATATCTGATGTAAGAATACAGTATAGATTTGCATTGATTAAATATTCTATACTTTACATACTATTGTCCTAGTTGATGCACGACCCTATGAGCATGATCTCCAAATGAAAAATATTGTCTATGTCTTGCATCTTCTAAAAACCCAATGGATTTGGAATCAATCAAACTTGGGGATGGTGCAGATGCACGAATTATTGGTTAACTTAAAGCACACTTGAGGAATCAGAATTTTGTAGGATTTCATTCATAAATCTGTTGCATGTGTGTAGTTGTCACTCATAGTCACCTTTAGTTTTGCAGGGGGAGAGATGACAGGTATAAATTAAATTTTATTACTTGTCCATTGCTGTAACTAGATCGCTATAGTTAATATTGCTTTACAAATTTACATATGCAATGATACATGTAATCATTTAAGTGCCTCCCATCTAAGTCATATCTAGATTTGATGCCTGTAAATTCCTTTTGAATCAAAGTGTACGAATTTGATACCGTGACTTAGTTATGGATTTTTATCCTTTAGATCTGATAATTTTTAATCCCCAACCTCTGTAACGCATTGATTTGGGTTTGGGGTATATTTGACAAACTTTTGATGGAATCTATATGACATTTGTGCTTAACACATGATTTAGTTTTGAACAGATCTAAAGGGAGAATATCGTCTCTGAACTGTTTTGCCAGTCGAATCATTCTTTTGTTTTTTAATAGAATTCCTAGGATCTATGCTTGATAGCTGAATCGTTTCGATTGAATAGAGTAAGATCTTTACTTCAGAATCATTATAGTTCAGATATTTAAATTTCTGCTTCAAATGATTGAGTTGCAGATCTAATGACTGAGTTTTGAGAATTTGCTATTAATATTTGAAAATGATAAGAGAAAGAACAACGCATAATGTTATGGACTAACTTGCAGGAGTATGCATGGAACACCACCAATTGAAAATGGACTATTTGTTTCAAAAATTCACTGGCTTAAATAAGGGATCCAAACAACTCAAGAATGAGTGTTGTTTTATTTTTACCCTATTATAAATTTTGTATTTTGAGGTTTCTATGAACCAAGGATTAACTGTAGATTGTGGTGTTATGTACTGACATTGCAGGGTACTGACATTGCAGGGCTTTATGATGATTCTGACCATCTCATGATCAACGTAAGACATGGATTTTAAATCCACTTGTAAATAAGTGGTGGTTTATTCTGAATGAATTATGAGATTGTGTGAACCATGAATGATGGCAAGGGTACAATCACTACAACTTAGGAAATGTTGATTAAAATGAATGAAAATTATGTTTATCGATAGATGTGAATTAACCATGAAGCCAATGTCATTAATTGGGACAATGATAGTAAAGTCATGCGAAGCACCAAGGAGTGTACGTTACGAATAGTCAAAGTTGAAATTTATGCTAAATACGAACAAGGAAATAAATTTAAATGCTGCAGGAGCACAATGTTGTTAGGCAAGCAATTGCCGCATGAGAACATTGGTGTTAGGCATATACACTGCAGAAGCACAATGGTGTTAGGAAAGTGATTGCTGCATGAACACATTGGTGTTAGGCATATGGTGTGGCAAAAGACCTAGGCAAAATTAGACATCTGGAAGACAGGACACTGTTTGATGTCACTGAGGGGAAAACCTTTTAACTAGTGGTTAAAATGGAGAGTAACCTCAGAAATTGTTGTAAGTCCATGCAAGAATGGAAAAGGAACTCAAGGGAGAGTTCGGGAAACATAACGAACGTAAAACGTGTTGACAAATTTCCAAGTGACTATTGGGTAATGTGAGGAAGGGATTTCCTCAGGTCAAGAATGAAATAACTATCCAAAGGTTGGAAATAAAACCAACACCCAAAGGGTAGTAATTATGTTTTTATTGATGGATAAATTGCATTATGAAAATAATTGGGTATTATGACACCAATGAAAACTAGAAAATTGCATATTGTCACAATGCAAAAGGATCTATGGTTTATATTTTAGTCGAATAATAATTTTGGACATGATACATTGAAAAAAATTGGGGCTAGACCCGAACTTGCTACAGGGAATTGCAAGTCTTGAACGATAGGGGCTCGAGAGTACCGAAAGATCTCTGGGGTTCAGAATGAAGAGAAGAAAAGAAGAAAAGATGACGAAATAGAAGGAGGAAAGTTGGTCAAAGAAAACGTTGGAACACTGAGGATGGTGTTATCTTAAGGGGGAAGGATGTAATATCCCTCTTTTTATGCCTCTAAATATTTTGTAATTACTGAATATATTTGTTCTCTGGTGAGGAGCTCAAGGCCAAGGCCCCACCAGTAGAACCTTGTATGCTAGGTGATGTGATTTTTCCTAAGTTATAAAACTGGGAGACTTGAGACCTAGACATAACATAAATCAACAAGCAACTAAATACAGTAGGGAAGGTTAAACGATGTATGGGTCTCAAGAATTGGAAGAAGAGAAAACGTCTTCCTTAATCGGCATAAGGTCTTAAGTGTCGTCCTAAGTTGAAGTAAGCCTAAGTAGACTAACTTACCTTAACAAAAATTCGACCTGTTTCGCCTAAAGGGCACCACGTGGCGAGGGGGTTCCTCCTTGAATTGATATTAAGTAGATCAAACTTCATCCTAAGTATATATATATATATATATATATATTATAATCATCTTAAATATATTTAAAAGTGAAACACTTCTAAAGGTTTTAGCTACGAGATCACCTCTCAAAGAGGGTATTGGTGATACTTCGACGAGAGTGACTTACTTTTATGAGTACAAGCTATAGCCTTTATACATATACATACATATAGAAAATACTTGATAAATATGATTACCTTACCGCAACTTAAAAGAGGAACAACCTAGGGTTTAAGGGCTATTTGATGTATCCCTCTTAAAATGGAAAAGAAGATGACATATTCAGCATACCTCGTAGAGTGATTAAATGAGGATAGACCATCTACCCAGACTCGTATGATTTTTATTCAAGTAATATATATATAGAGTAAGTATAGTGATAAGGTAATGTCTACATTGGTAAGCTTGATGAAAAATATATTTTAGACTAAAACACTATAGATTATGCCTCACCTAATTACCCTAAATGATCTGCCAAGGATTCACGCTCAAACATACCTTTGACGAAGATTGCCTCTCCCAGAAAATATTTATCAATTGAGTTATGTCGGGTTTTTCTTGATGGTACTTCACAACTTGCTTTAAGAGAAGGCCATATAAAAAGGGGGGTACACTGCTAGTATTTAAGCAAGACATTACCGTAGTAAATCACTAAATAGATCCATCTCTATTGTGGAAATTGCTAAAAGTTTAGTTATGGAAAGTGTGATATAATCCAATTTGACATCTCTTCTCGAATTACAATTTCCACGGTTTTATTTCAAAAATACCTCTTCGGTTACAATGGCACACATTAGGGGTGACCTGCCATGGCAAAAATTAGGGAAGATCTACCGCCGTGATTTATGGAAGTAGAGCGCTCCTTAAGGGGGAAAAAGCTCGGTGTTTTGGAAAAGAAATAGGATCCCTGCATTATAAAGGGAAGGGACCTTGACATTAGCAGGGGATAGACGGAGTTAGAGGAAATTCCTTACATGCTGCGTGGGATGGATGCACTGCATGGGATGACCGTAGCCAGAAACTACACAGTGGTATTGAGTAAGTGTTCAAATCTCCTTTTAGATCAATTCCAGTAGGCTTCGGCAACATTTAAGCTTGTCTTCTATCCCATCGTGGTTTCAAGGCGATGGATCTTTGTACATACTGTCATGTATAGCAAGCTTTACACCTGCATGTAGAGGATAGGTTGGCTATCTATTTTCAAGTGTTTTGATGCGAATTACTCTTACTGGTGAGATTTGTTTTCCTTTATATTTTTTATGAGGTTTTCACTGCGCGTAGAAGATAGGTTAGTTGTCTATCGAAAGCCCATGGTTGATGTCCATACCCTTTTACTATTCTAAGGTGATGCAATCCTTAAGATGAGGCCCCTTCACCCTTTTTGATATCTTTCAAGCCTTATTACCATTTACGGTCTTCATAGGGACTGAGTTTTAATTAGGGACTGATAGGAGTGAGCTAGCTGTGGAGCAAAACTCCCTCCATCGAACGGAGGAGGAGCAAAGTCAACGCTAACTTTGCTCCTCCTCCGTCCAATGAGGGAGGATTGCTCCACAGCTAGCTTACTCTGGGACTGATATTTATTTAGGGACTGAGTTTTACGATCTTGATAGAGACTGATATTTAGTTACAATTTTTTATTTATAACATTTTTTATTTAATAGGCTAATTATCCATTAGGCACAATCAAATATTTTTATTCCTTCATGATTTTGCGACCATTCTACAACCCATTAAAGAGATATGTAACTGTTTGAGTGCTCATCTTAAACTAAACAAGTGTACTTTGTAAAATTAACAATAAAATATTATAAAATTAACATGTGGACCTAAATTATATTTAAAATATATAGATCAACATATATATATATATATATATATATAACCACACAAATTAGATAAATTAAAACAATAAACATTGCATTACACACTTCCTCAACGATTCCTCTCTAAAAATGGGTTTTCAGAGATTTATCTCTCTCCGTGTTTGGTAGATCCCCTTTTAAGATGGATCTAGGCTGGTAATACTTTGCAAAATCAAATTTTCATTTCACATAGTTTAGCTAAAAATTATTTATATATTATCCAACAATGTTGTGTTATGTAATTCAATGTTACATGGAACTTCATCTTCGATACTATGTAAAGTTTTCCACCTAAACTGGAGATGTTGGTAAATATTTGAAATATGCTAGACCTTGCCAAAGCCGCCCAACCAACAACACCATCCCTACTTTTACAGACTTGGTAGCTAATTGTCACAAACCATTTTCTCTCGGGATGTGGAGTTTTTTTATTTTGCATAATCGAAATGTAACTATGTTTTAACCCCAATTTTTATGGTAGAAATGGATTCATCACCCTAAAAATCCCTTAGGGAACCAAAAATTCCAAAACTTGATAACCGTAACCTAGATTTTTAAAAATTCCAACCCGATTTTATCAAAATAGTGCTAGAGAAATCATCCTATTCCAACCCAAATCTTAGAATTTTTAGACTTTGTGTATATTAAAAGGAGATGTCTAAAATTTGACGATTTGGATCCGACAACCATTTTTTCCCCATGATCACTATTTTTTTTATTTTGAAAAATCAGAATGTAACTATGTTTTAATCCCAATTTTTATGGTAGAAATGGATTAAGGACCCTGGAAAACCCATATCAAAAACCCATTGGGAACCAAAAATTCCAAAACTTGATAGGTGTAACCTGGATTTTTTAAAATCATGTCGAGATTTTATAAAAATCCTTCTGTAAAAAACAACCTATTTCAACCCAAATAGTAGAATTTTTAGACTATGTGTATGCACAAAAGAGATGTCAACCCAAATAGTAGAATTTTTAGACTATGCTTATGCACAAAGGAGATGTCTAAAAATTTGACCATTTGGATGACCATTTTCAATAGGATTATTATATGCCACTTTAGTCAAAGTGGCTGCAATTTATTTATGTTTTTATTTATAACCAACTATTTGTAAATTATAGAAGGGTAGATAATATCCAACTATTAGGTCATGGGATATAAAATTTGTAAATAAATTTATTAAAAATAATAAAATTATTAAAAAAATTAAGTTATAAAATTTAAATTTACATTTTAGGTTTTAATGAATTTTTTAAGATATTTAACAATTTTATATAAGAGCATAATTTAGATTTAAATCAATATAAGTTATACAAGTTAATAAGAATTTTTTTATTAGCTGAGATAATATATACAAATAAAAGTACGTCCACATAAATTTAGATACTTAATGGTATAGCATGAGCAGCCCTAATGGTTAAGATCATGTGTTGCCTCGTAAGAATTCATATTTTCAAGTATTGAAAACTTTACATTTTAATTACTATTTTCTATAATGTTTATCTAACAAATTATATACATATATAAAAATATATAATAGTATAATAGTTTATTTTTTTTGTTTTTTCTTAAGATTATTGAGATGACATATTTTTAGTTTCAATTAAAAATTAATTTATATAAATTCATATATATAATGTATTTGTGAGTTTGATTTAATAATTTTCTCTATTAAAACTAGTTTGGCTAAATTCTTGCTACTCATTCAAAAAAATTAAAAACTATAATAATGACCTTCCATAAATTACTGTAAATTAACTTGATCAATAATTTCTCAATATCCATGAAATTCTTTAGAACTTTACTAGGTGAATAGTGAGCGTCTTCAACAAACAAGATTTCAGTATATTTATTGTTTTAGGTTAACATGATATTCAAATCTTATATTCATTATAAAATTAAATATAAAAAGAATATTAATTTAGGAATATGGTTTTAAATACTAATATACTTTAATTTATGCAATACCTGATAATTATATTAACATTATCCTAAATCCCTACTTGAAGTTATAGTTAGGATAGTGTTAAAATGTATGTAATCTCGAGGTTTGAAAGAGTTTAATGTTTGCATTTAGGATAGATTGCAAGGTTTTAAATAGATATTTTTAAATTATGAAACTATGAAATATAACTATTAAAATATAGTTTTTTAATAGTTAATAATTTATAATTTGTTTTTAAAGAAATGTATTTATATAAAAAAAAATTCAATTATATTTTAAAATCTTCTTAACAATTTTTTGATACCTTAAGAGAAGTTTACACCTCTAGAGATTGATCAAGCCTAGAATTTGGATCTAAGCTCATTTCATATACAACCATATATAAAATATTTTATATATACATTATACACCAAATACGTAATTAAATATTATAAATATTAATTTAACAATCTTACTTTGGTTTATTTTGAAAAGTTATATATAAATTAAACTAAAGTGTAATGAGATGTTATAGATAAGAATTTGACAATTTTACTTCAGTTTATTTTGATATAAGTAAAAATTTTAATGCAAAAAATTGGTTTTGTATATTGTTTGTATGCATTATTATTGAGTGTGTAACATGTGATTATTATTTAATTATTTTTATTTCTCAAAATGTTATTTAAATAAAAATAATAAAAATAACGTTATGTAATACAAGTCATTAAGGATAAGGTACTTTAAAGCGAAATGTTATTCATTCTCAATTTCGTTGGATTTAAAAGTTAGGTGTACTCGTCCCAATGTGTTTTTAGGTTAGTATTATAATTAATTTTGATTGGAAGGCTATGAATATTGCATTTCCGAACTATTTGTTTTGTTCACTAAACTTATAGGGCTCTTGTAAGAATTTGTTGGTTGAAAAAATGATAATAAGTTTTTAAGGGCATATGGGAATGTACAAGTTCAAAAAATACACATGTATTTCTATTGGTGTTTTGTTACCTTTCCTCACAATTTTTAGCTCATTTGAGGGGATTTTTTAATACTTATAAACCTCATCTTCTGGCTCATCTTTCTCTTTTTCCAAGTGGGAAATGAGTTACTCCTTTTCTCTTACATCATTTTCCGCTCTTCTATCTTGAGATCATTTTCTTTCATCAAATCTAATGGAGTATCCTCTTCCATTTTCTCAACGACTTGATCAGCTTCATTCTCATGTGTTTGTTCTATTTGGATCCAATATTCTGCCTCTCCTATTGACAGAGGGATTTCTTATCCTGAATTAGTTTCTGGTGGAGTAGATATGGATGTTTGTTTCAACTTCATTGCTGAAAGTTGCAATTCAATAACATCCATGCATTTCATGTACTCCTCTAGTTGTGACTTATATATAACATCTTTTGTTTTATTTTCTCTCTCCTCTTGTAGTTTGACCAGCTTTGGAGGTTGGACATTCTATATGTTAGGGACATGCAATTTTTTTTTTAGCACAACAATTTAATTTTTCTTTTGTTGCAATAGGGATCGTGCATGGGTAGTATCAAATGGATTAACTTCCAAGGCCATAATTTTACTTTCTGATGCCTTGATTGTTATTTGTTTAGCCTTGGTTGCTATCTTTTATGCCTTCAGTAACTTCTCCATATTCTCTAATTCGGTTCTTAATTTGTTCATTGGTTGAAGATTGTAGTACATATTTACACAACAAACCTCTTGACTTCCTATAAAAGTCAACTCTATCTAGGGACTAAATTGTCTAAAATCAAATTTATAATCGTTTGTTTTCCAAAAATTCAATTATGAGAGTACCTTCCTTATGATCAACAACTGTTAGGATGAAACATTTTATTTCCAATTTCATTGCACCGAGAGGTGCTTTACAACCCAGTATGGGGGAGATCCTGTCACGTTACATAACGTTATGTAATGCTACAAGACTAATTGCGTCGAGAGGTGCTTTATAGCCCAGTATGGGGGAGATCTTGTAACATTACATAACGTTATGTAATGTTACAAGACGAACAAAATAATAAAAAATAAAAATTTTAATTATCCGCCAAAATAAATGTCGGCCAAAAAAACAACCTAATATGAGGGAGATCTTGTAATGTCTCTTACTAACAAAATAATAAAAAATAAAATTTTTAATTATCAGCCAAAATAAATGTGTGCAAGACCTTCTAAACAACTCATCGTTTTATTGTACATGGTTTAGGAGGGCCTTGCACATGGTTTTAAAACCATGTGCAAGGCCTCCTAAACAACCCATGGTTTTATTGTACATGGTTTAGGAGAGCCTTGCAAATGGTTTTAATACCATGTTCAAGGCCTCCTAAACAACCCATGGTTTTAGGAGGGTCTTGCATATGGTTTTAAAACCATGTATGGGGAGATGTTGTAATGTTAGTTCTTAACAAAATAAAAAATAATAAAAAATATTATACGTAAGCCATAAATATTAATAATAAAAATATTAGATGTGGACCTTAAATAAAAAGAGGTGTCTTTTGGTTTGAATCAAATCAATGGTTGTATATAGGACAAACCAAATTTGATAGCTCATTGAGTGCAATACCTAAGAAGATGTTTGCACCTAGAGAGATTTGATCCCTCTTGGCGCTTGATAGAGCCTAGGATTTGGATCTACACTGGTTTATAATTTCGCCAAGAGGCATTCTACAACACAGGATGGGGGAGATCTTGTAACTTTATGTAACGTTAAGTAACGATACTTTTTACTTTTAAAAAGTAAGAAGTAATAAATATATTTTGTCGGCCATTAAAAAATAAAAAATTAATTATACCCCAAAATAAATGTAGGCCACAAAAACACCCTAATATGGGAGAGATGTTGTAATGTTTCTACCTAAAACAAAATAAAAAAGAATAAAAACTTGAATTATCCGCAAAAAAAGGTTGGCCTTGAAAACCATGTGCATGGCCTCCTCAATAACCCCTAGTTTTATTATACATGGTACCCCTAGTTTTATTGTACATGGTTTAGGAGGGCCTTGCAAATGGTTTCAAACCCATGTGCAAGGCCTCCTATATAACCCATGGTTTTAATGTACATGGTTTAGGAGGGCCTTGCAAATGGTTTTAAGACCACGTGCAAGGCCTCCTAAAGAACCCATGGTTTTAGGACGGCATTGCACATGGTTTTAAAACCATGTATGGGGGAGATGTTGTAATGTTCGTTACTAACAAAATAAAAAATATTATGTCGGCCATAAATAATATTAAATATTAATAATAAAAATATTATATGTCAATGTTAAATAAAAAAGATGTGTCTTTTGATTTGAATCAAATCAATGGCTATATATAGGACACACCAAAGCTGATAGCTCCTTGAGTACAATACCAAAGAAGAGATTTGATTCCTCTCACTGCTTAATAGAGACTGGGATTTGGATCTAAGCTGGTTTAAATACTTAGCTTCCATATTCCTCAATATTTTTGCGTCGAGAGGCACTCTATAGCCCAGCATGAGGGAGATCTTGTAGCATTTGTCATGAAGGAGATCTTGTAACGTAAATGTAGGTTAGAAAAACAACACAATATGCTGTAGATATTGTAATGTTCCTACCTAACAAAATAATAAATAATAAAAAATTGAATTATCAGAAGAAAAAAATGTTGGCCTTGCACATGGTTTTAAAACCATGTGCAAGGCCTCCTAAACAACCCATGGTTTTATTGTACATTGTTTATGAGAGCCTTGCAAATGAATTTAAAACCATGTGCAAATCCTCCTAAACAACCCATGGTTTTATTGCACATGGTTTAGGAGAGCCTTGCAAATGGTTTTAAGACCATGTGCAAGGCCTCCTAAACAACCCATGATTTTAGGAGGGCCTTGTACATGGTTTTAAAACCATTTATGGGGAATATGTTGTAATTTTTGTTCCTAACAAAATAAAAAATACTATATGTCAACCACAAATAATATTAAATAATAAATTATTATCATCCTTAAATGAAAAGATGTGACTTTTTGTTTGAATAATATCAATGGCTATATATAGAGCACACCAAAGATAGTTCCTTGAGTGCAATACATAAGAAGAGGTTTGAAACTCGACATATTTGATCCCTCTCGACGCTTGATAGAGCCTAGGATTTGGATCTATGCTGGTGTATATAGTGTTTGGTGATCTTGAGATGAACTTGTAGAATCTCATCTCTATTGTGTCGGAGCGGGTCCTAACAAAATTCAGGGATAATAAATTATATTGACATGAGGTATATTAATGCTAGTTGGGCCAGCTATGATGTCATTTCTTCCTCACTATATAATTCCTCAACATGTTTGTGTTCTACCATGACAAGCTCGCATCTTGATACTGCTCATATTTTAAGTATTTTCTTTAGGGGCAATGTCTGTGGCTCATCAATTTCCCTATATTCCTTTGTCATTTCAGCTAATCTCTTAACCCAGGTTGCTTTTGTCTTTTTAGTTTTTTTATCCATCTTAGAACTTACTATAGATACTTGAACTTGTTCCCAAATTAGTATGTTGGTTATTCTTTCCCAATCATGCTGGGGCATGAAAATATATTTGGAGTTCTTATTTTGAATTATTTTCTTGGAAATGACTAGGTGTAGTTCATAGGCCCATTTTCATCCTTATCTAAACTCAATTGCTTAATTGTTTCTTCCACATGTGTCATATCCTCTCTATCCTTTACCAGAAATGGTCCCACATCCTTAGGAAATTTTAAAGTGATAGGGTTCTTAGCCTTGACAAAATGCACATAATCTGATAGAAATCTATGTCTAATATATTCTAAGGAAAACACACTAGGTGTTAAGATTACTAGAAATTGTAAGGTTCTTCTTCAAATATATACACTCTTATGGCATTATGTTTTTAATAAAGGACTAGTCACCCATCCTAGCATATGGACTTAGTTGCAATAGTTCTTGATACTAAGGAAAAATCCTTGGTGCAGTTGAACCTTTCAGGACTAGGTAGTATGCCATATACATCACCATGTCTTTAAACGTTTAAAAATTGAGCTTGTTAGGTTGTGTGAGGATCAAATATTTCCAATTATAAGAACGAAGTTGGTTTCATGCTTTTCCTTTGGAATTTAACCTTAGATATTTAAAATGTGAAAAATTTTGATACAAAATTATGAAAAATAGGTAGGAGGGATACCTAAACTACTCTAAATCTAGAAATTATGCAAGATGGGCATGGATTTTATCAGCTAGGTATTGGCATAGGTCAAATATAGGTGAAATAACCCATGTTGTTGGGGTTATCAATGATAGACAACCAAATATGGATTCATCCATTTCTTTATCATGGCCATATCCTATCAAGATACCTATTAAGGTGATATCCTTACTCGATTTTTATTAGAATGAAGAGGAGGGATATGGTTGGAGGAAAAATGATCACTTTGTACCTTCTTTTATCAATTGGGAAAGGAAATTATTTTTCTTAGTAGGATTTAGGGATTGATATGGTCGAGATAGATTTTCTTCATCTAAGACTGTCGGGGATGGAAAGTATGGGAAACACAACATTTTCGATATGGAATCCTTTGATGTTGTGCACATAGGGGTAGAATTGTGAGGGGAAAGTATAATTCTCTTATCCCGTGAATAATAGGAATTACACCAAGTAACAAACTTATGAAAAGGGAAAACCCACAGACAAACAACATAAGCTATATTTTTTTCCCGTAAGTGACAAGGGTCTAGGCTGGCAAAGTGGCAAAGTGGTTTTCCCCTGTTGCACCAATTATAAGATGATGATTGCAGGGTGAGATGGAAATGTAAAAAATATCATCCTTGTGGGAATACAAATGTTCTCCAGAAGATCTCCTAGGCATGGGAGGATTTCTTTTAGGAGGAGGATGACATGGGTGATAAATTTAACTTGTAGTAAATTGACAAGAAATAAGGAGGTTAGGAAAACAAAGTTACAAGGTGGGTGGACGAGTGGAAGGAAGATGGACCTCCATAGCTAATGTTTGTGTTTCGACTGCAAAACTTTATACATGTGTTTTCTCTTGTTTACAAAGTAGAATGAGGTTTCTTATTTTGAATATTTTCACTTGGAACATACTAAATTGCAATCTGAATTTGTTGGGTAATTTATTCGAATGATGTGTCCATTCCTGGTTGATCCTTCTAGAAATCATTTTACATTCATTTTCATGTCACTGAAGCTTTCATGTCAACTTGCATGGGAACAAGTGGAACTCCTCCTTTTTCAAGATGGGCAATAATAGCTCAACCCCAAAGTGGTTTCAAAACTCTAATTTGGGATTTGTTTTTAATTAGAATATGCATGTGCCCTAGAAGTTTTATGTTAATGGATCATCATGCCTGGCTTCTCTTCTATGCTTTTTCACGATGCATTGTTCCTCATGGCGATCAATTTTTCTTATCGCACTATGATATGCACATTTTGGCCCAATGCCTTTACACCTAAGCAGTTAGTATTTTCCCTTAGTTCATTTGTTATTTTTACATAGCACCAATTTTCTTAGGAGTAAGCTATCTACCCGACCATTTGCACCGGGGACCACCTGACGCCGTCGAGTAGATAGTTACTCCGTTACCCAGTGAAACCTAGACTTAGAATTTATATTCATTTCTCTGCGCTTATATTTCTTAATTTGTTGGTAATTGTGTTCTAAATCATGTTTGTTGTTGAACAAGAAGATGATATATCATATCTGATATTAGTATATGAGTTGTTGCACTATCTTTTTCAAGGACCGCTGATATTTTTTGTTGTCAAAGAAAATGATCACTTCTACTAATTTTAATAAAATATTTTGAGGGACCTGCCGTTAAAGAATAGTCTTGTAAATACATCCTGCAACATGGGCTCATCAATTTTCTCCTCCCCGCATAGTTCTATTTGGGTTTTATGCAAGGAAAAAGGAAAGGGACAAAACCCATAGTCGAGTTAAATATAACTGTTCATACATGCTACGAAAGAAGCAACAATATCAGCCCTATCTAAAATTTTTGCATCCGATAGCAATAAAAAATATCAGCGGTCGTCGAAATAGATAGTGCAACAACTCATATACTAATCTCAGATTTGATACATCATCTTCTTGTTCAACAAAAAACTAGATTTAGAACACAATTATCAACAAATCAATGAATATAGGCGCAGAGAGCTGAATGGGCTGATGCATAATCATGGACTCCTTTAAAGACACTTTAGATACCACATGATACTAGAATAAATGGGAAAATCTGACTTTAGGTGACAATTAGGGGTACTTCCCTAACTTGTTTGAAGATGAAGTAAACAGAGAAAAGATAGGTAATTGAATCAGCTTTCATAATATATGGTATTTATGCAGAGAAAATGTGTGTAAATGATTATAAAATTAGTTTCTGTGAAAGTGTGTTTTCAAATTTTCAGCACATCTTAACATATATGTTTGTGCGGGTGCAACAATATATGAGGTAAATGATGTCCATTTGGGATAAAATATTGCAGACATATAAAGGACATATGGGCCTAGTGCAACACTATTTATTCAGAATTTTTCATGAATTTTTATTATTATTATTAATTATTGAAGTCAGAAAATCTTTAAATTAAAACCTTATGTGCGGGTGCAACACTTTATGGGCAAAAATTAATGAAATCCTTGATTTCTTAATATAATATCGTAGAGCTTGATCTCGTCTAGTGCACCATATGGTTTTTTTGGGAAATGGTGATGGAAATCAAAAGTTATATAACAAACAATTGATGTATGTATTTTTTAAAACTGACGTGTGTCATTTAGAAAAATGATTATAAATAAATAAAACATATTTTTGAAGGAAAAAATTACATATTCAGAATCGTCATTTTGTACTCTACAATATCCTACATTTTCATAAAAAAATATTGTGTATGTCATATCAAAACATGCCATGTAAATTGAGCATATTGATAGAGTTCTGAAAGATAAGCAATATCCTTGGTTGATTTGTCCTAGCCAATAGGTTTGGTATTCCGAAGCTACTTCCAAACCTAATGCCAAACCTTAATCCCGCCAATTATTTAAATTTTAAAATAATGCATATGCGATATGAATAATATATATCGCATATGCATTATAGCCTATTCATATTGCACATGCGATATAATGCATATGAGATATGAATAAGCTATATCGCATATACGATATATAGAATTATGTTCAGAGCTAAATTATGTGGCATGGCTTCTAGATTAACAATGTCACTAGCTACTTCGAAGTTGTATGGGTGGTGGGTTCCCACTATAGATTACTTCATGGAAGTTCTCTAATTTTGCTAGCATAATTGAACTAGGTAAATTCTAATGGTGCTATAGGTAAATTTTAACTAATTTGTTTTTTTCCTAACACATCATTATTCATCACCCTCATCCTCATCATCATCACCACCCTCATCCTCCTCCTCATCATCATCACCCTCATCCTCATCATCATCATCATCATCATATAGTCATCCTCCTCCTCCTCCTCCTCCTCGTCATCATTGTTCATCATCATCATCATCACCATCACCCTCATCAGCTTCATCATCATCATCATCATCACCCTCATCCTCATTAGCTTCATCACCACCCTCATCCTCATCCTCATCATCACCCTCATCCTCCTCCTCCTCCTCCTCATCACCCTTATCCTCATTAGTATCATCATGGTCATCATGGTCATCATCATCATCATCATCATCACCGTCATCCTCATTAGTATCATCATGGTCATCATCATCATCATCATCATCATCATCATCACCCTCATCCTCATCCTCATCCTCATCATCATCACCCTCATCCTCATCAGTATCATCATGGTCATCATCATTATCACCCTCATCCTCATCCTCATCATCATCATCACCCTCATCCTCATCCTCCTCCTCATCATCATCATCACCCTCATCCTCATCAGCTTCATCATGGTCATCATCGTCATCATCATCATAATCATAGTCACCATCCTCATCCTCATCCCCTCATCACCATTGTCAACCTCATCATCATCATCAACCTCATCCTCATCCTCATCATCATCACCCTCATCCTAATCATCATCATCACGGTCATCATCATTATCATCATCATCATCACCATCATCATCACCCTCATCCTGATCACCATCATCATCATCCTCATTTTCATCATCATCATCATCGTCATCACCCTCATCCTCATTAGCTTCATCATGGTCATCCTCATCATCATCATCATCATCACCGTCATCATCCTCATTCTCATCAACCTCATCATCATCGTCAACCTCATCATCATCATCACCCTCCTCCTCCTCCTCCTCCTCATCACCCTCATCCTCATTATCATCATCATGGTCATCATCATCATCATCATCATCATCACCCTCATCTTCCTCCTCCTCCTCATAATCCTCATCCTCATCATCATCATCATCATCATCACCCTCATCCTCATCAGCTTCATCATGGTCATCATCATCATCGTCAACCTCCTCCTCATCATCACCCTCATCCTCCTCCTCATCATCATCACCCTCATCCTCATCATCATCTTCATGTTCATCATCATCATCATCATCATCATCATCATCATCATCATCATCATCATCATCATCCTCATCCTCATCACCATCATCATCATCCTCATCCTCATCCTCACCATCATCACCATCACCCTCATCTGTATCAACTTCATCATGGTCATCATCCTCATCCTCATCCTCATCATCATCATCGCCCTCATCCTCCTCCTCCTCATCACCCTCATCCTCATCCTCATCCTCATCATCACCATCATCATCATGGTCATCATCATCATCACCCTCATCCTCATGGTCATCATCATCATCATCATGGTCATCATCACCATCCTCCTCCTCCTCATCATCACCCTCATCCTCATCATCATCATCATAGTCATCCTCCTCATCATCACCATCATCCTCATCATTATATTCATCGTCACCCTCATCCTCATCATCATTATCACCCTCATCAGCATCGTTCATCACCCTCAACCTCATCCTCACCATCATCATCATCTTCATCGAGAGCCTCATCCTCATCCTCATCATCATATTCATCATCCTCCTCATCATCACCATCACCCTCATCCTCATCTTCATCGTCACCCTCATCCTCATCCTCATCATCACCCTCATCCTCATCATCATCAACCTCAATCCTCATCATCATAGTTCATCACCCTCATCCTCATCATCATCATCATGGTCATCATCTTCATCGACACCCTCATCCTCAACATCATCAACATCCTCATCCTCATCATCATCATCATCATAATCCTCATCCTCATCATCATCATCATCATCACCCTCATCCTCATCATCATCATCATGGTCATCATCATCATCATCATCATCATCACCCTTCTCCTCCTCCTCATCATCATAGTCATCATCCTCATCATCATCATCCTCATCATCATCATCATCATCACCCTCATCCTCATCATCATCATCATGTGTTATAGCTGATTTCACCACTCTAGGTGAATCACACTTTGTATGGCCTTCCCCTGTCCCGCTGTAGACTCGTTAGACCCCATGGACCATTTTTTGTCATTTGATGTTTCCTTGATTATCCCTAAAAACATATGAAAAATGAAACACGCGACTTTTAAACCTATAAGCACGTATATACGCTGGTTTGACCACTAAAACCGCGTACATCGAGATGTGTGCATAATCCAAATCCTTTTGGAGTTTCCCTTGACATGGATCTAACTCATTTGACTCTTGGCCTTCCCTATGCCTTGAGATCGCTCGGATTCGACCTTTCATTACCCATTTGGAAGCTATATAAGGAACCCCTTGGTACATTGAAGGCAAGAAGAGAGAATTGAGAGCAAAGAAACTATAGTCCATTGTTGCCAGAACTTATGCTTGAGTCTGCATCCCTTTGTCCCTTGGAGCACTAGTGTGTTCTTCCCAAGCTTTCCTTTTGCTTGTGAGCTTGCTATCGAGAGAAGGAGGATTGAAGTGTTGGAGGCCCAAGTGGGGGATTCAGTTTCTCCAGTTCGCAGACATGCCGTCGGAGGTTGTATCTTGTAATCTCTGATTTTATTAATAGAAATATCTTTTCCTATCCAATAATGTGTGTTTGAATGAATATTTTATCCATGGGATTATGTCAAATGCTTGTACATTATTGATTATATATGCTAGAATAGATCTAACACCATGATATATAGAATGCTTGTATTGTTTACTTGTTGTTGAGGAAGTAATCTATCAATTCAAGCCGAAGATTGGAAAGCTCAACGGGGATCTACTTCAACCGTCCAGAATAAGGTACGAGGTCTGATCCTTTAGTGTTAGACATTTAATTTCTATTGCATATGGGAAAGGATGGATTTCTGGAGTCAAGTTGTCTGCTGTGGTACCCCAAGCCATAGGAATTTCTTTCCGTAACAGAATTGGCGACTCTGCTGGGGATGTTCCTTGTTTTTATTTGGGGTTTGCGGGCATAATGGGCTTGATATGATTGACTTGCTCTTTTTTTCTCCCTGTTTCTGTGTCGCATTTTATAGTATGTTTATCCAGTGACACTCCCCTTTATTGGTTTAGCCCTTGGCCTGCTTTTTACCACTGCCTTCTTTGTATACGTAGGTTTTTGGCCAAAAGTCGCGTACATACGCGTATTTTTGGTCAAAAGTCGCGTATATACGCAGTTGTTCTTTAAACAGTCGCGTACATCCTCCCTTTTGGTGAGTTTGATGTTGTGGGAAGTTGTTGGGTGGGTTGTGAGTGTGGTTGGGTCTTCCTTGGGTCTGATGTTGTCTATTGGATACTTCTTTTGTGACCAGAGACTGCTTTTTCATTGATTTTTCTTTGAAATTAGTCATTTATGCTTTTTGTTTTGCCATTAGTGCATTACTCTTTTTTGTCTTGGTGTCTTGCTGGGCTTGTCTTTTATACTTGCTGCAGAGACTGAGAGTTTTAGATGACTTTTATTGCATTTTTCATTCTTTTATATTGAAAAATACAAAGTAGTTGCACTCTTAGTTGCATCTTAGATATGGATTTGAGGAGGTACTTGCATTGGATTGCTTGGATGAGAGTTGTATTTAGGCTTTCATATAGGAAGGATTGCATTGGCATTTGGAAAGGAATATATATTTATGCATCTCATGTAGTGGCATACCCTATTTTTCATTTGACAAAGATTGCACTCGGCATTGTTTGTTATGGTGTGCATATTTATTTCACTGCTGAGTCATATTGTCATTAGTTTCATGATCATTTCCCTTTGAGTAATTACAGCCAATTAAAATCAACGCTAAATTAAAATGAATTACACTCTTTTCTTTTCTAGGGTGGACCAACAATCTTAGGTTTTAGGATCTTGGAATAGTTCATTGTAAGTAAATTCTCCAAGATCACTAAACGACAACATGTATGTGTCTGTCCAGGTGAGAGTGTGAAATTCCTTTATATAATTAGTGTGTCTCGGGATCCTCCTCTTACAAGGGAGTTGAGCACGAGATAGTGTGAGCGGTTATTGATTGGGATGACCCCTAGTCATAACTGAGTAGCACCAAAGATATTTCCAAGATTGTATTCGTATCTGGGGGCTCTTTCGAGAGTTTCGGGCTTTGTTACCCTGCCCATATGGTAAATCCCGCCTGCAACTGTCCACCTAAGCATTGATTATATTGAGGTTACCTTAGTTGCCTTACCTAGGTTATCGAGGGGGTACTTGCAGAGGTTATTCTGTGAGTGTCCTGGCCAGGTAGAGGTCGGACAGCACAGTCGCTTTATGCGTTGAAGCTAAGGGCCACTATAATTGGTTACATACCTCCTCTTGTAGTGTATGGGAGTTTCGAGCCCCTCCTAGGAGAGACATACCTGCTACATTCAGGAGCTCACATATCCTCCCTTTGGTTTGCTTGTATTTTGGCTGTAGATTTTCTTAGTAGTGTGCTTTTTGTGTGCTAGTTGGAATTTGGGATCGCGGTTAATTGAGTATATTTATGCTCTCTTGATTTTGGGTCCTTTTATTTTTGGCATGCCTGGTATCCTATCACATGTCCTTGGTCCTAGTATGGACCCTGGTGTTAGAATTGGGGGCATTACAGCCCCTTACCGTGCTCATAGATTTGGGAATGGTCATATTCCATCCTCTACTCCATTTTTGGAGGATTTTGTTCCTTTTGCTTAGTCTTTACACTAGTGGTCACCCTCACACGGGTGGTAGTGGATGCATGAATGTTGGGTATACACCTTATTTTCCTTTTTATGTCCCATTGTTCACCGCATTGTTTCCTTTGGGTGCAGTTGTCATGATGATTCCTCCCTATATCCTGTAGTTTGGAATCTTTATTGACTATTTTGGATTGTTTTGGACAAATATGGTTGTCATGTAGGGTCCAGTTTTTGTACACTCTCTCCGAGGTTTCTGCCCGTTCGTTCCTCTCACAGGTGTCATGTTTGAACTAGCATATAGGTTAGGATATCACATCCGCTTGCACTTATGCATAGCCTTATCAACATTCCATCTTAACCTTAGGTACAAACCCATTCCATGGTATCACAGAACCTTCATGCTGCTGTTAGAAGTGATATTATGTGAATGGTAGAGCTTTCCTATACATGGGTGTCCTAGTTAGCTCCCCTTTGCATTTGGTACCCATGCTGTGAGTCCTCTCTTAGGTCCAGGAGTCCTTTGTATAGTATCGCCATGACATTTTGTAAGAGCCTCATACTCCTCTTGATCTTTTACTGGCATATTTCCCTCAGGACTCCCTTATGTCAAGTTGTAATTGCATTATCATGAGCTTTTCCTGCCTTATTGAGCTTTATGCTAGCTTCCCTGACATTGCGTTTTAGCCATATAGCCCAAGCTTGTCTCATGTCTAGCCATGTAGAGCCATTTTTTATATCCTTCGCAGCTTGATTCCCTTTTTACCGGGAGGGGATTTTCCCCTGAGTGTCGATATCCTACACATGTATCCTTGCATTGAGAATAGGTATGTTCCACTACTTGGAACTAGTTTGTTTTTCCTTATGACACTTGTCTCCTCCTAGTATGTAACTATAAATATATTTTATTCTTTTTTCAAGCTTTTTAAATAATTAAAAAAGCCCAAAAAAATCAAAAAATCAAAAATCTAGACAAGGAAAGATGTTATCTGTGGCAGGTGTTGAGTCATGTCGCCTTCGAACATAGCACTATATATCACATCCATTGGTTGGGTTATAGTTTGACTTTAGGAGCTGTACTCATTTATCTGAGTTTATCTCCACCGACTGGTTAAGCTTCCAGTCCCTATGGAGCCTCTGTTGATGCCTCCTGTGTCGTAGAGATGTCCCGGTTTGTATATCAAGTCTATGCTGCCTTCATTTATTCACCATACGCTGTTATGCTCTTATTCGAAGGAAGTTGAAGCCTGAGTCAGCCATTCCTTAGTTATCTTTACTTTGCATGTCGGCCATTCCCGGTACAGTTACTGGTTCATGCACCTTATGATCAAGTCCTTGCACATTATACAGCTTTGCTGAGTACCTCATGTTGGATGATGGGGGATGCCTTAATGCCCTCCTTCTAGTGGATTTCGTCCCATTGACTTCAGATCATTTATTCTAGGATTGGAATCTAGAGTCCTTTTGAGTGCCTTGAGACTTGCAGTCATCAGTGGCAGGTTCTCTCACCATCGACAGTTCTTGGGAATACATCAATGTCCCCTTATCGATGGATCCTCTCAAGTGTTCAACCTCAACACATTTATTCACACTTGTTAGTTTAGACTCCAGTACCTTGATTCCCATTTTCATTATCGGTGGGTGATCTCGTGTCTATTAACGGTATACATTAATGACCGGTAATCAGATGATGGACTACCATGTTCAACCTCGACACCTCTATTCACATAATAGGACATGTACTCGTAGCGGTTTGTGTAGAATACTTTCCAGATTGGTGGCATCTCTTATATGCTACCTCCTTGATCATGCCAGTGTTCATGAGTTTCCAGCTCTCATGACTTGATTCCAGTGTATGTCAAATATTTCCAGCCACTATGGAGATCTTGATCTATTATATATTCATCCATCATGGAGATCATGGTCGTATGTATATCTTCATCATGGATATTCTGATCTATGTATATTGTATGTGGCTATGACCACATATGTGATATCATGTATCATGCCTATTCATGGCCTTTGTACTCTTATGTATTGGGGACTGCTATATGTATTTGTAGTTATATGCAAAGTTGTATTATTGTACTATGCTGATTAGGTGGCTGGTCTTCCATTTGGGATCCTTCATCACTCCACTTCTAGGATGGACTTATAATGTATGTTGGCCATCGTATGACCCCTTTAACCTCACACATTAGAGGGCATCTGTTATAGCTGATTTCACCACTCCAGGTGAATCACACTATGTATGGCCTTCCCCTGTCCCGATGCAGACTCGTTAGACCCCATGGACCATTTTTTGTCCTTTGATGTTTCCTTGATTATCCCTAAAAACATATGAAAAATGATACACATGAATTTTAAACCTCTAAGTGCATATATACGTAGGTTTGACCACTAAAACCGCGTACATCGGGATGTGTGCATAATCCAAATCCTTTTGGAGTTTTCCTTGACATGGATCTGACTCATTTGACTCCTAGCCTTCCCTATGCCTTGAGATCGCTCAGATTCAACCTTTTATTACCCCTATGGAAGCTATATAAGGAACCCCTTGGTACATTGAAGGCAAGAAGAGAGAATTGAGAGCAAAGAAACTATAGTCCATTGTTGCCAGAACTTATGCTTGAGTCTGCATCCCTTTGTCCCTTGGAGCACTAGTGTGTTCTTCCCAAGCTTGTATTTTTCTTGTGAGCTTGTTATCGAGAGATGGAGGATTGAAGTGGTGGAGGCCCAAGTGGGGGATTCAGTTTCTCCAGTTCGTAGATGTGTCGTCGGAGGTTGTATCTTGTAATATCTGTTTTTATTAATAGAAATATCTTTTCTTGTCCAATAATGTGTGTTTGAATGAATATTTTATCCATGGGATTATGTCAAATGCTTGTACATTATTCATTATATATGCTAGAATAGATCTAACACCATGATATATAGAATGCGTGTATTTTTTACTTGTTGTTGAGGAATTAATCTATCAATTCAAGCCGAAGATTGATGCTCAACGGGGATCTACTTCAACCATCCGAAATAAGGTACGAGGTCTGATCCTTTAGTGTTAGACATTTAATTTCTATTGCATATCAGAAAGGATTGATTTCTAGAGTCAAGCTGTTTGTTGTGGTACCCCAAGCCATAGGAATTTCTCTTTGCAACATCATGGTCATCATCATCATCATCATCATCATCATCATCACCCTCATCCTCATCATCATCATCACCCTCCTCCTCCTCCTCCTCCTCCTCATCATCATCCTCATCCTCATCGTCTTCATCAACACCCTCATTCTGAACATCAACAACATCCTCCTCATCATCATCATCATCATCATAATCCTCCTCCTCCTCCTCCTCCTCATCATCACCCTCAGCCTCATAAGAATCATCATGGTCATCATCATAATCATCACCCTCATCCTCATCATCATCATCATAGTCATCATCCTCCTCATCATCACCATCATTGTTCACCATCATCTTCATCGTCACCCTCATCATCATCATCATCACCATCCTTGTTGTCATCATCATCATCATCACCATCCTCATCCTCATCATCATCATCATCATCATCATCACCCTCATCCTCATCCTCATCATCATCATCACCCTCATCCTCCTCCTCCTCCTCCTCATCATCATCCTCATCCTCATCGTCTTCATCGACACCCTCATCCTCAACATCATCAACATCCTCATCCTCCTCCTCCTCCTCCTCATCATCATCCTCATCCTCATCGTCTTCATCGACACCCTCATCCTCAACATCATCAACATCCTCATCCTCCTCCTCCTCATCATCATAATCCTCATCCTCATCATCATCATCATAATCACCCTCATCCTCATGGACGGCATCATCATCATCATGGTCATCATCACCATCCTCCTCCTCCTCATCATCACGCTCATCCTCATCATCATCATCATAGTCATCATCCTCCTCATCATCACCATCATCATCGTCATCATCCTCCTCCTCATCACCATCATCTTCATCGTCACCCTCATCCTCATCATCATCCCTCATCTTCATCATCACCATCGTCCTCATCCTCATCATCATCATCATGGTCATCATCATCATCATCATCATCCTCATACTTATCATCATCCTCATCCTCATCATCATCCTCATCATTATCATCATTGTTCGTCAGCCTCATCCTCACCATCATCAACACCCTCATCCTCATCATCATCGAAACCCTCACCCTCATCCCCATTGACACCCACATCCTCATCATCATCGACACCCTCACCCTCATCCTCATCATGATCATGCTCATGGACACCCTCAATGGTCATCACCCTCATCCTCATCATATCTAGATAAATGTAAATTACACATTTTCGTTGAGCACTAAATCGCATATGCGATATATCTCATATGCAATAAATCGCATAATATGCAATATATCGGGAATGCCTTATGGAAAACATGTAAAACCCTTCCCGTTCATTAAAAATATGGAATTCAATATCGCATATGCGATATATCGGAGGTGCGTTATATCGCATATGCGATATATGTTTTGTAGAAAATGTAGGGTGGTGTTGTGTTGGCCACCTTTAACGTATCAAAAGACATAATTCGTCTGAACCCGTGCACAGAGAACTGTTCGACATGCAATTTTTTATCATTACTTACATAATTTCATAGTTTTGTACAGGTTTGGGTGGATTTCAATGGGGAATGCACGTAATAGAGGAAGAAAGTCAGCAAGGAAGGTGCTTACACCAGAAGAAGCAAAAAATAAAAAACAGAAAAAAGGGAAGATTCAAGAAATCGTCGCCATTCATTACATGAGAAAATAGTTCCCATTCCCCCTCGAGAGATACCTGACGTAGAGGATAAGGAAGATAATGCAACATTAAACGAAGCTGGTTATACGGAAGTTGATATTATTCATCCATTAGTAGATGAACAATCTTGTGAAGAGTTCAATAATTATGTTACTCCCAATGTAAATGTGACTCAGCAACAACCATGTTTGGTGGGTCAATATCCTAATCGAAGTTGTGAGTCGGTAGTGGATGTAAATGTCACTCCAGCATTTCAAATGACAAGAAATTTTGCATCAAAACGAAAAAGAACTCCTAAACGAATACAAGTGGATGAGAGCGGATTGACTTCCATGGAAGGGAAGGTGGCTAAACGCACTATCCTTCGTCATTCATCTCAAATAATGAAACAATATTTTTATAACAAATCCGAAGCTGGTAAATGGAAACTGTTTTTAGCTTTGCTTAAATCTAGAAATATGGCAACTGTTAGAAGAAATTTAGGCATAACAACAATGAAGAATATGGAATCAAGTAATCACATTTTTAAATCTCTTGCTGCTGCATTCACATTGATTGGTAAAAAAACTCATTCAAAAGACTGTAATTTTGCTCGTCGTGTATTGGCTGAATCAATTGTATGTAGATCCATAAGACAATGTTGTTTACTTAAATGCACATCAGAAATTGTTCCTTTACATCCAAAGACACTTAAAAAATATTTAGTAAGAAGAGACAAACTTGATGTAGAGGGACAAATGGAAACATTATGGGCATTTAGCGGTAGTTTTCCCCACAAAGACATGAAGTTAGTCGAAGCAGTGAAGGGCCTAGCACAAACTTTTTGGCATGATAACACTAGGCCTTCTTCTAACACGAAGGATGTGTTAAAACATTGTAGGGGTTCTCATCACACTGAACCTCATGTTAAGCATTATCTTGACATGACACAAACTCAACTATTCGAGATGTTTAAAGTTACCCATGTAGAGCTAAGGCTCGGGAAAATATCTTTTGAAAAATGCAAGCCTTGGTATGTTAGAATCAATACCATCCGGAACACTTGTTGTTGTAGCTACCACATAGAGTTTGACCTATATTACCACACATTTGCACATATACGTCGTTTTTTGCATCCTAACCATGTGCAGGAATGCTCAAGTACAGTACCACCAATGTCATCCAGAGATTTCATCCATAACATCATGTGTTCGAGGCAAGATGGGCAGAGACATTACTTAAAACAATGTGTAGACGGTTCTTGCAACAATTGTGGTGGGCTATCATTATGGTCTGATTGCATCCATGAAAGTGAAGAGCAAGCATTCGGGAATGCAATTGTCTAGAAGCAGAACTATCAGTATGAGACATATTAGCCAAATGATGGGAAATAAAGCAGGAAGATTAAATTGGTGACTTCACAGGTAAATTCTTGAATATTGACAAATTAATATTCATGTACACACATTTTTTTATGTGGTTTATTGACATATTAATATTCATGTACCAGGTGTGAGTATGTGATTTTATTCCATAGTTTCGTGGAAAGATCCAAGAGTACATTCAACATGTCGATATGGCACGGTGGCAAGATGAGCAATTTAGAATATGCTGGGACACCTTCCCTCTTTGAACAATACTATCAGTGGTTGACTTTGCATAAAATTACACCATACAACCACAAAATGAAATTCAAAGTCAATACTATCACTCAGTGTAGGTGAGCATAATGGTGCATACATCACATATTGACATGGACAAGATAGAAATGAAGAGAAACATGTGATACTGAAAGAAATTCACTTCTACATAAGCGACGACCGGACCCATGACATCCATTACGTGCAACATTGCTTTAAATTATTCTATGATCACGTGATAGCTATGGATATACCATTTTATCATCATTTCATTTGGTCAGATGGTTGTGCTGTACAGTTCAAGAATGAATGTGTATTTGAATGGTTGTGTTTGTTGCACATAAAATACAAGGTGCCACATGTATGGAACTACTTTGAAACTGGTCATGGAAAAGGAGAGCACGATGGTGCTGGTGCATGCATTAAAACTGCCCTTCAAAGGGAAGAGATAAAGTTTACAGGTGCTCGCCTTCGAGATGCTACATCTATAGTCCAATGGTGTGCATCTGTCATAGGAGAACAAGCAATAAGGAAACACTTAGTGCGAAGAATATTCTGGGAGGTTACAAATGTGGACCGATCACAAACACCTCGGGTGAACACAATGCATAGAACTCAATAGTTTCATTCAATTAGAAGCTCAGACAACTCGAACCTACAAATTTGGACAAGATTGAAGGCTTAATTTTGTAGTTCCTGTAGCATCGGTGAATGGGGTGATTGTGAGCATACTGATACCATTGATACATGGGATCGAGTGACACTTGGCACCAATTTCAATGGGGGTAATGAAATAGACCATTTGGAAGATGATCAGACACATATTTCTAGAGACTATGATCACATATCGGATCTCATACAAGCAGGCACGTGAGTAGTACCTAAATAATAAAATGTATTTATGTATTGTTTAATCAACCTTTGTAGAATTTAATTTACGTAGAAATTAGAAATGCAAGACCTTATTTACAAAATGTATTGTTAACTCGACCTATTTCCTTTCACAGGTCAGATATATGTAGTGGTTTCCCCAAAAAGTAATGAATGGGGTTCTGACTATTGGTTGGTACGTTGCTTAGAGGGGAAACAAGCCCTTCTAGAACCTGTTACAGATGATGAAAATATTGAATTCCCAACCGGCTCGATGGTTATAAAAGGGGAGTACTTGACACTTACAGCACAATAGAAAAAGAAAGGGTGGGTATGTATATCAGGATTATAGACCAGGAGCTATTGTATGCCACTTCACCAACCTAGTATTTGGTACAAACATCAAGCTCCACACACTTGCTCACAAAAATAGGTCACATGTACCATACTTGCTACCTCATATAGATCACGAAATATTGATGGACACCATCGGCAGCAAAGATGATCCGAATGGCCTAGTTGTATGAGTGTATTGTTAGGTGCATTATTTAACCTTTTTAAAAGTGAATTTTGAAGCACAATTTCCATTAATTAGCCTTACTGTATTACCAATGTAATAAACCTGCGATTGACAAATACCATTCACAGACATAATATTATTCAAAGGATACTAGACACTATAAACACGATCGTACAATCTCAGGTGAGTTATCTATAAACCATGTCTGCACATTTTCATTAGGTTCTCCTTTCTTTCTTATGATGTTACTAATGTCTAGCCTTTTGTGTTCCTAGGATACAAACACCATCTAAGGCACATTGGAGGCACCAAGAATGGTGTCTTTAGACACCACCAAATATAGTTCGGAAAATAACAAGCTCTCGAGTTGTTGAAATTTACATTTCTTGATGTTTTCAGTTTAATATATACATTTAATTACATTGCCATGTATAAATCAGAATCCAACTAGAGGCTTTCATACTTGCATGCACCAATTAGGGTCAAGACAAGGTATGAGATGGAACTAGAAACACATGAGATCACCAATACTAGGCTTTCATGAGTCACCAAGTTGCATGCTCCAACTAGGTTCAAGACAAGGTATGAGATGTCCAACTAGGGTTTGGTGAGAAATCATGCAAGTTAGGAGAGGGAAATAGAAACACATGATCACCAATACTTGCATGCACCAACTAGGCTTTCATGAGTCACCAATTTGCATGCTCCAATTAGGTTCAAGACAAGGTATGCTCAATGTCCAACTAGGGTTTGGTGAGCAATCATGCAATTTAGGAGAGGGAACTACAAACACATGATCACCAATACTTGCATGCACCAACTAGCCTTTCTTGAGTCACCATTTTGCATGCTCCAACTAGGGTTAAGACAAGGTATGAGATGTCCAAATAGGGTTTGGTGAGCAATCATGCAAGTTAGGAGAGTGAATTGCAAACACATGATCACCAATAATTGCATGCACACCAACTAGGATTTCATGAGTCACCAAGTTGCATGCTCCAATTAGGGTCTTGAGACAAGGTATAAGATGTCCAACTAGGGTTTGGTGCGTAATCATGCAAGTTATGAGATACATGCTTTATGAGACGGAACAAGGTATGAGATGTGCTTTTATTATGATTGTTAGTGGCATTGGTATGGAAAAAGAGAACTCAAAATCATCATAAAGTAATTATTACAAGTACATGGTCATATGGGGGATTTGGCTAGGGATGAACTTAGTTCTTAATTCTACTTGAGGAAAAAACCATTCTTTTGTTCAAGAATTAATCTCTTATTCAAGCATTTTCTCAAAAAATACACTAGAAACACATGTACACTAGAATTGTAGAGTATGTTAGTGTGTGTTACTACACGTGTAAATTAGGTTATGTTATTGTATGTTAGAATTGTATGATGTTAAAAAGTTGATGAGTCATTTAAATTCTTCCTTTAAGTATTGGAAATTCATTTAAGTTAGCACACATGCACGAACCACAGATATCATGTTCCAAGACCAAGTCAACCATGATATCATGTTCCAAGATCAAGTGAACCATATATATACATATAAATTTGAACCTTGCTTTATATTATATATGTATAGCAATAATGTTGTACAAAAATTGCCATGCCACATGCCCATAATACAAAATAGTGGATCAAAAAGTACATCTGTACATGTACATATGAACAAAAAGATACATCTATGTATGCCCCCTATACAATTTTTCTAGTTATCCCCCGTTTTGCTGC